>APFE031631883.1:32110-75417 GCA_000404065.3 Pinus taeda
TGATCAAGGAGTAAAACTCTGTTAGGAGTAAAAAAAAAAAAAATCTGAGATGTTCCAGGATGCTTATTGGTGATATATCCCATTAAAATCAGGACGACAAGCTGAGCATGGTGGTACCATTCAATTAATTGGGCAAAAATTTTTTGGCGGTCCCAATTTTTCATCACGACGGTGTATGGTAGCAACTAGAGCTCAAGCGATGGCCAATGAAAGGATGGACAAATTGGAAGAAACGGTGAACAAAATCCACACTCAGCTGGACAAAATAGATCTGGATAACATGAATACCCTACTTACAGGGATGAGTCTCCAGCTAGAGAAATTGCAAGGAAAAGGCAAGGAGGATTTTATGTCAAACGACAAAGAGCAAGCCCACGAGGAGGGGTATAATGGCTATGAAGGCATTTATGGTGAATCTAGCCACTCTCCTCACGTCTGGCACACCCATCTACCACCCAATCAGCGACTTTCTAAGTTGGATATGCATAAATTTGACGGTTCTCACCCAGCAGTATGGATAGCACAAATGGACCAGTATTTCAAATTGAATCAGATCCTAGATGATGCGACTAAGCTTGTGTTGGGGAGCATGTACTTCGACAATGAATGGTGGCGATGGTGGGAATGGCATCAGCACTCCAATGGATATTTTAGGACTTGGGCCCAATTTACCAAAGCTCTTCGAGATCGCTTTGAACAAGAAGACTCTTATTTGGGTCGTCTCACTAAGCTCAGACAGACTGGTACAGTAGAGGAATATATTAATGCTTTTGAAGCTTAGCTTTCCGCACTAAGGGTCTCACAGATGAGTTCTACACGGAATGTTTTATCAGCGGCCTGAAAGAAGCCATCAGAGCTCAAGCGCTACTTCACCACCCTCCCACGTGGATGGAGGCTTGCAAGGTAGCTCGTAATGTGGAACGTGCATTAGCAGCCCAATACAGTCAGCCAAATTTCCCCGCTAAAGGTCGCCTCCCACAGGCGCAGCACACGACTCAAACAATTAAGGTCCAAAAGGTGTCCCCTGCGGAAATGGCCAAAAGAAGGAAGCAAGGACTATGTTACTACTGTGATGACAAATACTCCTACTCTGATGACAAATACTCCCCAGGTCATAAATGTAAGGAGCCCAAATTCTTTCAAATAGATGCCACCGACTACAACTCAACAGAGGAAGAGAGTATACTTAGGGAACATGAGCCGCTAGAGGACGATAACCAACAGGATGATGTCTCTGACGAACCAGTTATTTCGTTGCATGCCCTGGCAAGGATTTCTTCCCCTCAAATGCTCAAAATCAGAGGGTTTATTAAACATCATCTAGTAGTAGTTTTGATTGATAGTGGAAGTACACATAATTTCATCCATCAAAAAGTCGCAGAAACAGTGCATTGCTTTGTACGAGCAGTTTCTAACTTCCAAGTTCAAATTGCAGATGGAGGCACAATGAAATGTGAAGGCCGTTGTGAAAATGTCAAACTTCAAATGGGGGATTATCAGTTGAAAACCCACATGTTTGCCATAAACATGGGGGGTTGTGACATTGTCCTCAGAGCTGAATGGCTCAGCACTCTTGGGCCAATCACAATGGATTTCCAGGAGTTGTATATGAGTTTTAAGCAGAAACGACACCACACATACCTCCGAGGACTCCCGGCGGGAGCCCCCTCTATCATAAGCTCGCATAGGATGGAAAAAATGTTAAAAAAGGGAAATCATGGAGTGGTAGCTCAATTTAATGACATCCAGGGAGCCGAAACCAAGCAGCCGCCACTTCATCCTGAGATGCAACAGATTTTAAACAACCATCTTCCGGTCTTTGACAAGCCTCATGGGCTTCCACCCTCGTGAGGGGAACATGATCATAGCATCACCTTGGTTCCAGGGGCCTAACCCCCAAATGTGCGCCCATACAGATATCTGTTCACCCAAAAGAACGAAATAAAAAAAATCATCAAGAAACTTTTGGAGGCAGGGGTCATTCGTCCCAGCATCAGTCCTTATTCATCCCCAGTGGTTATGGTGCTCAAAAAAGATGGGGAGTGGCGGATGTGTCTGACTTCAGGGCCCTTAATAAGCTGACAGTCAAAGATAAATTTCCCATTCCGGTGGTTGATGATTTGCTGGATGAACTCAACGGGGCTCAATTTTTCACGAAGTTGGATCTTTGCTCAGGTTACCACCAGATCCGCATGAAGGAAGTCGACATACCCAAGACTGCTTTCAGAACTCATGAAGGCCACTATGAATTCCTGGTCATGCCATTTGGTCTTTGTAATGCCCCCTCTACTTTTAAGAGCCTTATGAACCACATTCTCAAACCATATCTCAGGAAATTTGTCCTTGTCTTCTTCGATGACATCCTCATCTATAGTTGCACCTGGGCAGCACATCTTCAGCATGTAGATCTACTCTTGCAATTGCTACGCAAGCATAAATTATTCGTGAAGATGTCCAAGTGTTCATTTGGCATGGTAGAGGTGGAGTATTTGGGCCAGATTGTGGGGCGTGAGGGTGTCAAGGTGGACCCCAAAAAGATCCAAGCAATGCAGGAATGGCCTCAACCTAAGACCTTGAAGAGCTTACACGGATTTTTGGGTCTCACAGGCTATTATCATAAATTTGTCCGCAACTATGGTTGCATAGCGAAGCCCCTCACCCAACTCCTAAAGAAAAATTCTTTCTTCTGGAATGAGGAAGCACAACAGGCCTTTACAGCTCTAAAGAATGCCATGTGTTCCACTCCAATTTTAGCACTCCCTGACTTCACCAAATCTTTCGTCAATGAATGTGATGCTTCAGGAACAGGTATTGGGGCAGTTTTAATGCAGGAAGGGAGACCGTTGGCCTTCACAAGCCAGCAACTCAGTGGGAAGAATCAGGGCCAATCTAGATACGAGAAGGAAATGATGGCCATCTTACATGCAGTTGACACTTGGCGACCGTATTTATTGGGGCGACATTTCCAAATCTGCACAGATCATCACAGTCTTAAATATTTTTTGGAGCAACGCCTATCCTCCCCACAACAAAATAAATGGCTAGCCAAAATGCTGGGATATGATTATGAGATCATATACAAGAAAGGGAAAGGCAATAGTGTAGCAGATGCATTATCTCGCCAATTTGAGGAGGAAAGTACCCTGCTAGCTATTTCCCTCTCCATTCCAGAATGGATTGAAGAAGCTCGCAGAGAATGGTTTTCACACCCTGAGCTCTCCCAACTCATTTCTCAATTACAGGCTGATCCAAATTCCACCAAGGGCTACTTGTGGCAGGATGATATTCTTCGCTACAAGGACAGAGTCGTAATATCACCAACATCCTCCTTCAAAAGTCTCATTTTGGCAGAGATGCACTCATCTCCCATTGCAGGACATTCGGGCTTTAAGTGGTTAATCCACAATTAATAAAGGAACCACAGTTAGTTGCAAATGGGCCATAGTATTAGATAGATGGTATTAGTAATAAGTGGTATTGACCCGTGGTATTACTCGTAGGAGTCATATATAAAGGATAGAAACTCCCTAGGAGGAGCATCGTGTCTTATTTTTGTAATCGAGCTCTGCTCTATTGGAGGTTGCCCCCTCGAAGAGGCAAGTGAACATTTCTCTCTGAATAATAAAGTCATTGCCATTCTGTGTTCTCGGTCTCTTTTCTTCGCATATTCTGTATTTGGGTATATTTTGCAGGTTAAGAATCATAACACCATCCATCTTAACTTGCATGCCATTCATATTAGCTTCCACGCCATTCATCTTTTCTTCATTTACCTTTAGTGAGAGTGAAATTTGTTGTACTTGGTCTTGTAATTCTGATATATCATGTTGTAGCTTCCGAAACGTCGCAGAAAAAAGGTTATGGTGAAAAATTCCATGATGACCTGTTTGGAGCAGCGAAACCCTAAAATCCAAAGCTCTGATACAAAACGTTAGGAAAACAACTCACAAAAATATAGAAAAGATAGATCAACTCCTTAGAATTCAGCCTCTTCGAGGGGGCAACCTCTTTTACATTACACAAATGAAAAATTCGTCGATGATACAAATGACTAAACCTATATATAGGAGTCTAAGGGGTCATACTATAATCAAGTCGACATAACAATAATAACATGAGGGCACAAAAATAACAATAATGGTTTTCTATGGGACAATAGGGGCACAATAATAACAATAAGGGATAAAATGAAAATAGTATTTGGGTAATCACTAGTATTAAAGGGGCCTAACAATTTTGGCATACCAAACCCGAGGGACTTGCTTGAGATCATAAAGGGATTTCTTAAGCCAACATACAAGGGTAGACTCTCTTTGTATAAAGCCAGTAGGTTGTTCCATATAGATTTCTTCATGCAAGTCCCCATGCAAGAAGGTAGATTTAACATCCATCTTATGGACTTCCCATTTGAAAGAGGCAGCAAGGGAAAGAACAAGGCAGCTAGAGTTCATTTTGGCAATAACGGGGAAGGTTTCAGTATAGTCAATGCCTTCAACTTGCGAAAATCACTTAGCAACAAGACAAGATTTATGTTTATCAGCTTTTCCATCTAGTCCATACTTGGTTCTATAAACCCAGTTGCATCTAACAAGTTTTTGCCCCTTTGGAAGAGGAACAAGATCCCATGTATCATTTTCCAATAATGAAGGATATTCTTCATTCATAGATGCATCCCAATGTAGATGGCCTGAGGCTTCTGCAAAGGTCTCAAGATCATAATTTTTTGAAGCTTGAGCCAGTAAATAAGAGGCTCTATCGAACTAAGAATGTGTACATTGCTGATCTGTATGATCACTGACAAGCGTACCTGCTACATCTCGAGTAGCACAGACCCATATTGGAAGTTGATGAGCTGAAGGAGGATCCTAAGAAAGTAGGGGAGGATTGTCATCCTCGATGTCATCATATGAAGAAGAAATATTTTTAGAAGTAGATGGGATAGAGAGAGGTGGCACATCCGCCGAACTTGGCTCGTAGGTCGATATATTTTCAGCAAACTTTACATCTCTTCTAATGATAACATTTTTGGACTTAAGTTGAATAATTCTATATATCCTTTGACATCTTCAGAATATCCAACAAAAATACATTTTTCACTCTTAGGTTCTAAAGATTTATGTTCCTCATCTGGAATATAGGCCCATGCTTCACTTCCAAAAACACGAAAGTGACTTACATCTGGTTTAATTGAGCTCCATGCTTCTTTTGGAGTGATATTCTTTAAAACCCTAGTAGGAGTGTAATTTACTATGTAATTTGCACAGTTAATTACTTCTGTCCAAAAATCAATACTAAGTCATTTAGATTTAAGCATACAATTAGCCATTTCCTTTAAGGTGCGATTCTTCCTTTCAGCCACACCATTTCGTTATGGAGTATATGAAACAGTATGTTGCATTTGAATTCCATTCTTAGTGCAAAAGTTGATGAATTTTTTGTTAACATATTCTCCGCTATTATCATATATTAGCTTAAGAATTTGACATCCAAATTGTTTTTCAACAAAGGCCTTAAAGGCCAAGAACATGTTAAATACTTCTCTCTTGAGTTTTAAGAAGTATACCCAAGTGCGTCTAGAAGAATCATCAATGAAAGTTAAGAAATACTTGTAGCCAGAGAATGAAATAACTGGAAGTGGACCACATAAATCACTATGCACAAGCTGTAAAGGGGCTGAGGTGTGCCAAGAGGCATACTTTTCAAAACTATCCCAATGATGTTCTCCGAATACACATCTGGAACAAACACTATCTCTACAAGATACCATTGCAAGAACTGTCACCATATTTTCTTTACATAGATTCTAAAGGGAGCGATAGTTTAAGTCACCAAATCTCTCATGCCAAAGTTTTCTCACTTCATCATTATGAGCAACAAATACAAAGGGAATATTTGATAACCCAAAGTTGTTAAACTTATACAACCTTGTAGAATCATCAATAATGCCAGTAGCTAAAATCTGTCTAGGATTCCTTAATTACAACATTGTGAGGTGAAAATTGAATGATTTTACCTTCACCTAAATAAGTAATTTGATATATAAATAGAAGGTTGCAGGATAAGGTTGGAACACATAATACATCATTGTATTGACCATTGTCTAGATGAATAGTTCCAGTCCCTACAACACTAAGATATCTATCATCACCAAAATATATATTTTTGGTGTTACAATCATTTAAATAAGAAAACATGGCTTTGTTTTTGGCCATGTGATAAGAAGCTCCAGAATCAATGAGCCACTCATGAGAATGAGAAGAAGAAGATACATTTAGTGCATAACTAGACTGAGATGCTTGAAAACCACATGTAGAAAGTGTTATTCCTGAAGATGAAGTTGAAATTGAAGAGTACTCCAAATGGATGTTATGCTTCTTCATCACTACTTCCAAGGCTTCCATTTTCTTCAGGCATTTGGATTCTAAGTGGCCATCTCGATTACAAAAGTGGAAATATCTATCAATCTTCTTCCCTTTGTTTTTATTTTCCTTATCATTTTGTTGAAATGATTTTTCATTTTGAGGCTGAATTTCTTAGGACCCTTGCTTGGTTTAGGACCATACCTTTTAGGATACTGCTTCTTAGGATTCTTTGAATTTGGTTGCTGCTGGGCAGCTAAGGATTTCTTAGAAGAGTTTCCAAGATTAAGAAGACCAATATATAAGAGCTTTTCTTGTTCTCTGATTAAAGAATCACAAAAGGCATCAAAGGAGGGGGACTTGTAGTGTTGTCCTTGAGAAATAAAGGCTTATCTAGTAGGATGGAATGTGGAAACAAACACAGAGTAGGCTGGTCCCAACTTAGTTAGAATGGAATAGATAAGGCTACCATCTTATTTCTTAACCTTAACACTTTCCAAGAGAAGTCTAAGGACCTTGAAATTGGACAAAAAAATATTCAATGGAACAAAAATTATTGCGGGCCAATATAAGCAACTCATTTTTGAGTTGATGGGCTCTAATTTCATTTTTAATTCCAAAAACTTTAGGGAACTATTTCATTGCTTCATTAGGAGTATCAAGTTCTCCAATATGGAATCTAAGGTCTAGAGAAATAGACATCCATATCAACCCACATGCTTGATCTTTCCTATTTTCCCATTTGGCCGCCTTATCTTCATCTTGAGGTTTAGTTTCTTAGTGTGAGGCTATTTCGTAAAGTCCTTTACTTCTAAGTAAATCCACAATGTAGGACCACCATTGGAAGAAGTTGGTGTTGTCAAGAATAACTTGGAATTGAATTTACATTTTAACAGAAACTAAAGTTGTAGATGTTGAAACTAAGTGTTCCAATGGAAAGATCTCAAAAAATTAGGTTGATTAAAAAAACATGGCTCTGAAAGCGGCTTCTAAATGAAGAAGTTATAGTTTTTTGAAGAAAAATTGTTGAAGATGCAGATGAAGTGCGTGAATGTGTGGAAATGAATGATAATGTTATATTTAAAAAAAAATCCCCCTCCCTTTCCAAACTTAATCTAATTAGATCACTTTATTATTATTTTTTTTTATGTGACTCACTTTTATAAATAAGTGAAAGTCACTTTTACAATGGTACTTTATGAGCTACCTACTAAATTGTAACTTAAATAAAAGATGAAGTGACTTTAGAATTATAAGTGACTCACTTTTTATAATGGGTTAGAACACTTTTACATAAAGTAACTTTAAAACATAAGCTGGATGTGATTTTTGAAAAAGCAACTCAACAAAAAAAAAGACTTGAACTCAATACCTTTATTCTCTTAAAGTAACTTTGCACCATGAGAGCTAGTTTAAAAGGTTAGTAATTTTTGGAAAAGAGGAAAGATATTTTTTTTTTAGTTACTGAAGCTTTGGGGTGCGTTCTTACTTGGAAAATCTCTTTTTTTCCTACAGAACAAAAACCACAAAACCCAACACGGACATGCAAAAAAAAAAAAAAACAAATCTTACGGCTTGAAGTTAGCTTTAGCCGGAAATTAAATATTTTCCTCAATGTTTCTGATTTTCCGAGATAACACTAAGGCGCGACGGAAAAAAGCATATTCATGAGAAAAATCCTTCATTTTTGTTTTTGATTTGACTAGATCGCACAGAGTCGCAGGGAAAAGAGAATATGCAGAAATGAAAGCTATAGATCCGGTAATAAAAAACAGAAAGCTAAATAAACCAAAATAAATGGAGATATGAATAGCTAGAATTGCAAATAAACGCTGCATACCTCAAGATCTTAAAAATGACATAGCTAGAGCTACCAGAAACCTTTTCACGCAAATGAAAAGGCTTTCCTCACGGGAACAGATGCTCCTAACGAAATAGAGAAGTCCTCTCGGCCTGAAAACAGTTAGAAACAATAGATCTAGGAAACAACAGTCAGATGAAGTTGTACCGACTTCAGGTTTGGATCACTAATAGATGTGACCCTCAAATAGCTCTGATACCATGTAGGAATTTATAAGGTAAGTTCCTCAGATAGAAAATGAAAGGATGCCACTCAGAAACAGATCACAAATCAATACACCAATATTATCGATGTGGTTAAAACCCTCAAATAGGGAAACAGTCCACAGCTTGAGGAAATGCGGCCACTTCAGGCAATTTATTAATAAAAGAATGAAAATTTACATATGCTTCTCTCATGAACGGTTACCCTACAAATGACCCTCCATGCTCTTTAAATAGAGATCATGGACCAATCGAGTGTTAAGCCATGGATCAAGTGTCTGTAATACCAAGGAGAGAATGAACCATCAGACCACTTCATGTCTAGAACATATCATGACCATCAGATTGTAAGTTAAAAATGTATGTAGTAAAGAAACACACTTTACCTAACTCTACACTAGACCAACTTATACTTAACTATTTCATATGTGTCAGAATATCCTAACATGAAATATTTCCATGAGTGGTGAAAACTAAAAGAGAAAAGTTAATTAGGTTATTTTTCTTGAAAAATGAGATTTTCTTTTGAAATATGTAGTTTTAATAACTACCTTATGTCTTTATATGACATCAGTCTTTGTTGAAGAAAAGATAAATGATTTGTGTATTGTATATTGGTTATTTTGATTTAATTGCATGGTTTAATGCATAAAAGGTTAGCATTATTATTATTTTAGTTCTTATGACCAAAAGAAAGGTTGACTATGATACTTTCTTGAAAACAAATGCATGATAACTTTCTTACGATACTTTATTAAAAACAAATGAACGAGAACTTTGTTATGATACTTTCTTCAAAACAAATTCACAAAGACTTTGTACATAGAAATATAGAGAAACTATGTTGGGTTCTTGAAAATAACTATGTGAAAAGAACACATATGTAGAAGCATAGAAACAATAGTTGACTACATGCATGGATTTGTAGAACTATTCTGTTATATATTTTAAAAGAGAAACATGGATTTGTGTGCAGAAAAGAGTAAGTACTATGTTAGATCCTCGAAAGTAAAACAAGTAATTATTTATGTTCATGCAAGAAATAATGATTAACGCATTAGTTTTGTTTTAGAGCAACACGTCTTTGTGCATACAATAGATTTTATAAATAACTCTATTTTGGAAAGATGATTTTCAGAAAAGGGACTTGCATTTGCATGTACAATAATGATGTCTATCATGTTAGTCTTCCCTTATAATAATATCTATTGTATTGGAAAGATTACTTACTTACATGCACAAAAGAAGAAACTAAGGGGTTAGCTCTCTTGAATATGTTTTTATCTAATTACATGCAAGGAAAACAAAGATAGGTTGCTAGTATCTTTTAAATGGAATATGAATGGTTACAATGGCATCCTTTGGATGTGAATGTGTGTTGGTGTGAGAATGATCATAGAAAAGTGGTAATTATTTTGAAATGCTTGATAATTATTTGTTTATACATACACAATGTTGTTAGAAGAATCATGTTGTGATATTATATTTACATCTCACTCGTGCACATGAATAGATGTTAAAATATCTCTTTTAGAGACTGAATATTGATTGATTAACATTTTATCTAATCTTGTTACCAAAGCTTGTTGATGACAACAATGACAGTAAAACATTACGGTTTGTACCAAAGAGAAAATATGTTTAACATTGTGGTAGATAAGGATCTAATAGTCCATGCTCATGAGTACAAGTTGTAGGATGGTACACTGATGGAGCAATCATGCCACAAGGATGTAGAGAGTGGTGATATTTAGGTAAATGGTTTTCTGGCAATTGTAATAGCTTTTAGCTAGGTATGTGGTATTTTAATGATATTTCATTGTAATATTTTATAACAATGGATAAGGGACGGACTCACTTATAATCCATTGAGTGAGGGGTGAACACCCTCATGAGAGTTTAATAATAAAATTAAACGTTTGCTCGTGTTCACACTACAGGGTTTCCAGGGTATATCAGTGTTCAATGATATGATTGATTATTGTGTCAGTTTGATGATGTTGATTCCTGATGTGATGTGATATCCATAATACCAAGTATGTTATTAATTAATTTGGTTAAGGGAATCATGAAAAGAATGCAAGGTTCATGAGACAATTTATGTTAATTTACAACAACAGTACTACAACAATGTTTGTTAATGGTTATGTAAGTTACTGTCTTTTATTCAAAGTTAATTTATTTACTAATGAACATTATATCTAATGGTTAAAGAGGAATATGGAATAGTGATTTGGATAATTACCTGTGAGTAACTTGTGTAAAAAAATTCTAACTCCCTACATTTTCATGTGAGGTTACCGGGGTATGTTACAAGTGGTATCAGAGCTAAATTTTGTAGAACTCACACATTTGAGAATTTTAAAGAAAAATAAATAAATCTAGGTATGATACTAGTGAGCATCAACTCAGGTATGAGTCTAACCACCTACATATTGATATATGCAGTAGACTACTTTTGACATGATATGAGTGGTTCATGTTTATAGATGTAAGGCGTAGTAAGTAATAAAGTTTGTTGCAAAACTATGTTCATGACATTTGAATCTTGATGAGGATAAAAGACAATAAAACCTTTGCCACACTTATGAATAATCTTGAAAACTCACTAAGGAAAGTGATAATTAACTACTAACTTTTGCAAATATGGAAATATTAATGATACATTTAATGTACACGACTGAAGTTACAATGCACTACTTTTAATGAGTGAATGCATGAATGTAAAGTGTAGGGAATTTCCTTGAATAGGACAATAGAGTGTTTTAAAAGGACACTAGAAGAAACCCTTTAGATATTGAAAATAAACAATGATTGAAGTAGTGAGACTTGATTGCAATAACTAATTGTTGAATAAGTCTTGTCATGGATGCACTAAGATGGTTGGTAGCTGTGATTGGTTAGTGTTGCATGACTAACTAATAAAAGTTATATGCATGAATCAAATTTCCTTTAAGCTTATTACAATTCGTAAACAAGTGATTATGGTAGTTACTTCATATATCGGTATGTTGATGACAATACACTGTAAAATTGGAAATGATTTGGAAAGTGAATACTTGTTAGATGATACATATTTATGAATAACGTTGCTGATGGGATTTAGTAGTGGTAGCTTAATGGAAACAATAAAACTTGTCAAGGTAAAACGTTCAAATGTGAATTGCAATTGTAAATGAGAAAGTATAATGTTATATGGTATACATGATCGTGTTACTTGGAAAAACATAATGCATACGACATGTATGTTAGTTATGTTTCTTGTCAATATAGATATTGTGGACCCATGTTCAGGGTTAAGTGTAAATGAATGGTATACATGCATGTTTATTTTATTAATGATAATGTTTATATGGTTCATTATGTAAATTATTGTGGAGAAGAGTGCTAAAAGATAAATTTAACATGTCAGACAATTCTCGACAATTGTGAAAGGCCATAAGGCCTTGGGTTGATGGCAGTTTCCTACATGAAGGGGTTCATGGAACTTTCCTTCCCATATTTCCTCTCCCTAGAGATAAATGATCTCAGTAAGGGAAAAGAGTTGGCCAAGATGGTGAAGAGAGTAAAAAGCATGAGACAACTATGTTGATTTGGATCCTGTTGGAGGAGGCCCAAAATTCCTCCTAAATGGGACACTGTCAGAGGAATAGGTAGGATGCTACCAAGAGGAATCATATATTGGACCCTATGTGGTTATTGGAATTCTTGAGCTGGTTGGCCAGTGGAATTCCATACTAGACCTAGTATAGTCTATATAAGAGAATTGTCTGGATGCAAAAATGACTCGATCTGGTTGTGGAAATCAGTTCCCATGGGTTGGGAGGAGCATTCCTTTACAACTATAGTTCTCATAGGAGAAAAAATTAATTAATTAGTTATGTGTTGTGTTTAAAATGAATTTTATATATAATTGTTTAAAATATGTTATGCACATCATAACACAAAAGGAGCTTAGTGCTCAGTAAGGAGTTATTGGAATTTTAGTTCCTTTATTATATTACTAATCTTGTGATCATCTTAGTAGGGGCTAAGACAATTTTCACCTAGAGTAGTTATTGACTATTTTAATGATTAGAGAGTTAGGTGCTCATTGGATACTTTTTGAAGTATCATGTGCTTGTCCTTAGCAGGAGATAAGATAGTATGCACGTCGTGCAATGATTTATAATTTGGATGATTAGAGTCTTAGTGCTCTCTAAGTACTTGAAAAAGTGTTGTGATTTAAATATGACTTGTCATTGCATAATTAATTGATAGTTAAAATTATTTCATTTCATTAAAAATGTTGTTACTAATGTGATTGAATTTGTTAGTCGTACATTACAGGTTACTTACCTTGGAGTGTTGATGAGTCGCTCAATCACTATTGAAGTGCTTGCGTAAAAGTGACCATGATAAGAGTAATTGGTAAGTAATGGTAAGTTGGTATAGAGATTTTGTTTTGTTTCTATATAATTGAATAATGGGTAAGTTATGGAAAGTAGAAATTTCTTTTTTATGCAGTTATAAATGCTTATGACTATAGATCAACATTATCTTTTTCCTATTGGTATTCATTGGAAATGGAATCCTTCATTTTGAAGGGAAAGGATCTCATTTTCAGTTGTTTGGACTCTTTATAATGAGCAGAAATTAATTCCCAATGATAGATGAACACCGGGGATGGTGTTCTCCTTTTTTGGGGGGTATGTAACATCCCTATTTCACATCTAGTTTACACAAAGAATATTAATTAAAATTTATTTATCCTTATGGATTCGTCCCCTGAGGTTGGGAGGAATTTCTTTCGATGTCTATATATTTCCTTTCTTCACTCTTTTCAGAGGTTTTATTCAATTGGATGTTGTTGTATTGATCAAAGACATTAGTGTATTCGAATGGGGCGATGGGAGGAGAACGAGCGATCTTCCTTCTAGGTTTTCTGTAAACCCTATAGCGGTACAGTACCCTGACCATGCTCAGCATTGGTAGATCCTGCTGTTCTGCGTACGTCCCTTACCTGAAGATGACCTTTAGCTCCATGTCTCCACCTCAGGGGGAGGGTGTTGTGCCTCCCCCAAAGGACGATGGTGAGAAATGCAAAAAGGAGGAAAATGACAACAATAATATGCAGACTGACAAGAATATAGACAAAAGTTCCCATCAAGGCGATGTTCAGGACAAAAAAGATCATCCCAAAGACACTTCTTCGACATGCAAGCTGGTAGCTGCAATTAGGCCGAAAGTAGAGTTTCCAAGCCACAGAATCAACACCAGGATACATTTCATGAAGGACCATGCGCTAATAAGCAAGTTTATAGGACTATGGCCAACTAAGAAGGCACTAAGAGGTTGGATCGCCTCCAAATGGAGCCCTAAAGGGCACATTACCCTACAAATAGGGCCTAAAGGCTTTTTTACAACCATTTTTAACTGCTTAGAGGACAAGAATAAGGTCATGGATGGAGGACCATACTTCTCTAATGCAGCAGGTCTGTATCTCAGAGAATGGGTTGAGCGCTTCAATCCTGATAAAGAAGATCTTAGCTGAGCTCCGATTTGGATTAGGCTTTATTCGCTCCCAGTGGAGTACTCGGAGGAAGTTTCTTTACAGGAAATAGGAAATGGACTAGGAGAGTTCATCAAAATAGCAGAGGAAACAAAAATCAGCCGGTACACATCCTATGCTCGAATCTGTGTCTACATGCACCTTTATCAAGCCCTACCGGACGCAACAAGTTTCTTTCATGATGATATCGAATGGATCCAGCCTATTGATTATGAGCATGTTCTGTTTAGGTGTAGGAAATGTCATGATCTAGGTCATTTATTCAGAGATTGCCCTCAGAATAAAAATGCATCTTCCCAGCTGACCTCGGACAAAACTGCTCCTGATGGATTCACTAAAGTAGCAAGTCGCAGAAGAAACAATAAAAAAAACAGCTACAAATCCCAAGATCCATTCAACCAACCCTTCCAAACCCTCTACCAGCAATAGCTTTGAAGTTTTGGCTACTGTAGGTGAACCAGATTTTGAAAGCCCTTCCCTTCCTTGAAAAGAGAGCTATAATGATAAGCAGGAAGTGTTGAAAGGTCCCTCACTGCTCCCAAAAGATCCACTATCCAATAAAACTATCTCCTTGATTTAGTGAAAAACCCCTGTTGAAATTTCTCAAGGAATGGAGGTCGAAACCACTCCAGCCAATCTCAGCACAGTTGTAGAAGCAAGCACAGAACTTCAAGAATACCAGTTCATGGAGGAGGAACCTGAAATCATTGACATTGGAGAACTGTACATTCTAGGATTAGAGCAAGCATGCAAAACAAAGAGCTTTAACAAAATCCCAGAATGATAAGTGGACGACCTGGTAACAGTCCTATCGCGAACTCAAAGACATCATTCTCTTGGGGTCCAAATTGGAAGCACTTGGGATGGAAAGTTTATTGCCAAAGACAACAAAAAATGTGGAAGGAAAATTCATCCCCACCGAACTATTAGAATAGGTGAAATTCTAATGGAGTTAGGTAGATATGCCAAGCTAACAAAATACTTTCCCAACTCCTCCCAATGAAGTTGATCTCTTGGAGAAAAGCAGACTTCTAAAAAACATGATCATGGAAGAAAAACCTTAAATTCTCTTCCTGCAGGAAACAAAATGCAACTCAACCACTCTGGAAAAAATAGCAACAAAATCTTCGCCAGATAGCTTAGTGATGGCTGTGGGTGCTCATGGAGCTTCGGGAGGCCTTGCAATTGTATGGGTCGAGGGCATTATTCAGCTCAACAATATTCATGCAAATAAAAGCTTCATCCAAGCAATCTTCCATATCAATTGCACCAACATATATGGGCATATGACCAATGTGTATTTCCCTCAGGAGACCATGAAAAAAATTGAAATCCTGAATTCCCTTTCAGAGATTAACAGAAATAGGCTACACCCTCTTTGGATTTCTGGAGGCGACTTCAACATGATTGCGAAATTGGAGGAAAAAAAAGGAGGCAGACACACATGAAATAGAGAAGGAAATCATCTAAAAGATTTCATACAGAACAACTGGCTCATAGACATCCCTACCAACAATTGGATCTTCACATGGAACAACAAAAGAGAAGGACCACATCAGATTTCCTCTAGTTTGGATAGATTTCTCCTGTCTGACAATGCAATTCATGTGGGAGGAGAATTCTTAGCTTCCATCTTACCGCTATCAGGTTCTGATCACTGGCCCATTGCCCTTCAATGGAGTCACCCTAGACACAATATTCAAAGGCCCTTTTGATTTGAAGCCTTCTGGTTATCTCATCCAGATTTCAACAACTTGATCAGCTCAGAATGGAGAAATTTCTTTCCTCCTAATGGCTCCAAAATGTCGCAATTTCACCAAAAGTTACAACACCTCAAAGGAAAAATCAAACATTGGAACCACATGAATTTTGGCAACATTTTCTAGGTTCAAAGTGCCCTCAATCAAGAAATGAAGAATTTGCAGTAGTGGATCATAAATGAAGGTTGAACTGAAGCTCTATCAAAATAGGAACAAATCTTGGAATCACAAATTTTAGAAAGAGCCAAACAGGAATAAACCCTTTGGAGACAAAATTCAAGAATAAAATGGTTGAAGGAGGGAGAAAGAATCACAACATTCTTTCATCAATCCACAATACAACGCAGAATGCATAACACTATATCACATATCCAAAATGAGCAGGGAGAAAGAATTGAAGATCAAACAAGAATTGAAAGCGAATTCCTCAACTACTTCAAGCAAGCCCACCAAGAACCAGATATAAATAGACTGTCGGCTATAGAGTCTATTCTAAGAAACATTCCAAAATTAATATCAGAGGAGCATAATCAACTCCTTCTTAAACCAGTGGACCTTCACGAGGTAGAAGCAGCTGTGCATCAACTGAAAGCGAGAAAAGCACCAAGTCTGGATGGGTTCACTTTCAACGTTTTTCATCACTTCTGGGACCTAATTAAGATGGAGGTCTGGCAAGTGGTAGAGGAATTGAGATCGTTAAGATGGATGTACCTTGGTCTAAATGCCACCTTCATTGTGCTAATTCCCAAGGTAGCGGAGCCTAGTACTCCTGATAAATACAGACCTATTGCTCTATGCAACTTAATCTACAAAATTGTTTCCAAGGTGATTGCTTCCTGACTGAAATTACTACTCACTCTCATAATATCGCCGGAGCAATCAGGTTATGTAGAAAGTTGGCACATAACTGACGGAATTATCTTAACTCATGAGATAACTCATTCTCTGAAGATATCCAAGAAAACAGGTATGCTGCTGAAAATTGATTTATCCAAGGCTTTTGACAGTTTAAGCTGGATTTACATAAGGGAAGTTCTAACTTCTTTTGGCTTTGCTCCTCTTTGGGTAATATGGGTCATGAGTCTGCTATCCTCATCCTTTTTTTTTGTGCTAATCAATGTTATACCTTCACCTACCTTTCGTCCCTCCAGAGGAATTAGGCAGGGAGATCCTCTCTCACCATTCCTCTTCGTTATCATGGATGAGGGACTGGGCTGCAGCATTCATTCAACCCTTCAATCTCATCTCATTAAAGGCTTATCTTTCCATAACTCCCTACTTTTACCCACCAATAGTTTGTTGATGACAAAATTCTCTTTGGCCACCCCTTTGTTATAGAAGCCCATCATTTAAAATCCCTTTTGTCCGACTTCTCCAAAGCCTCTGGAGCCAATGTCAATAAAATCAGGTCCCAAATCTTTTTCTTCAACACCCCTGTTACTACTAAAATAGCCATAGCTCGTATCCTGGGTTTCACCATTGGGGCTCTACCTTCTATGTATCTTGGAGCACCTCTTATGGCCTCAGCTTACAAACATTCCTCCTGGAAAATCCTTCTACAAAATTAGAAGCTCGTCTCTTCCTTTCGACTCACAGATCCCTCAATATGGCCAGCAGACTAGTCCTCATCAAAGTTGTTCTTCATTCCATGCCGCTATACCTCTTCTCCATTCTAGCTGCCCCCAAATGGGTCCTCAAGGAAATCAAAAGGCTACAACGTTCCTTCTTATGGGGAAGTTCTAGTTCTACCCGTAAGTGGGCTCTTGTTAAATGGGATAAAGTCTGCCTTCCGAAATGCGCTGGTGGTATTGGTTTGAGAGATCCGGCTCACAGTAACGAAGCCATGGGGGCAAATATTTGGTGGCAATGGCTCTCCACACCCCTCACCCCCTGGGCCTCCCTATGGACCACCAAATATGCAAGTAACAGTCCAATTGAAGAACGAATACGTATGTCAGAAGATAGCAATGGATCAGTAATATGGAACTCAGCCAAATAGCACAGGAAATTAATAGAACAACATTGCTTTTGGGAAATCAAGAATGGCAATGTAGCTTGATTCTGGGAGGACTCCTGGCAGCAAATGCCAAAGCTCAAGAATCTTCTCTCTCATCTACAGCTTCTGGAGCAGGATATGCATGAATTAGACAGGGTCAATAATTTTTGGATGACTTCCTCCACGTAGGATTACAGAAGATGGATCGATGCAGACCAAATCCTAAGGAATGGTACATAACAGGTACAACAAGCTCTTTCTTCAAAACTATAAAAAAGGAAAATTCCTTTTTCGGAGGAGATGGACATTCTTAGCTAGTGCTATGAAGAAAAGGGTACGTTCACCATACAGGAAGCCTACAACATAATACTCAAGGAGCATATAATCAAAGATGAACTATGGAGCAAAGTCTGGGACCCTCCTAATTGGCCGAAAGTTTCCACCTTTCTGTGGCTTCTCTGTTAAAAAAAAACCCTCACATGGGATAATTTTCGGAAAAAAGAATTATCATGGACCCACCGGATGCCCCAACTGTAAGCAACAGGAAGAATCAATTAAGCATCTTATGCAATCTTGTTGCATGGTGTGTAAGTTGTCGAAAAAAAGTCATCTTTCGCTGTTAAAAAGAGGGACAAGTCCAGGGAGATATTACAGCTACAATACGTGAGTGGAATAAAAAACCGTATCAAAGAAAACTTCTAAACACTCTGTGGAGGCTTATCCCTGGACTCCTGATGTGGAACATCTAGAAGGAAAGGAACCGATAGGTATTTATGGACCAATCCATGACCTTGGAAAGTCTATGGACCATCCTCTGCCCAAATCCTAAAGAATCACTCTCCCTCTACTCCTGGTCCTAGGATGACCTTCCCTCACTTCCGCAAGAACAATCCATCTGGACAAACTGGAATATTCTTTTGAATCCTGAGCTCATCTACAAAGGAAATCAATCCTCTCCAGATGGTCCTTCCACTAAATGTCTCCCTCCACCACCCAATATGATAAAGCTAAATTTTGATGGAGCCTCATAGGGCAATCCAGGTAATTCGGGCTTTGGAGGAATCTTTAGAAACCATCAAGCTACTCCCCTTTTATCCTTCTTTGGCTCAAAAGGTTGGGACACTAACAAATCAGCGGAATTGGAAGGCCTATGGCAAGGTCTTATTATAGCTCAAAGCAAAGGATTCTTCCTGCTTATCATTGAAGGGGATTCTCAGATTATTATAAACATGATCTCAAAAATGTTGGAAGGCACTCCTTCGCACAAGGTAAGTAAGAGCTGGCGAATGGCAAAAACGATTGAGCTCATTGCTACCTGGCTCTCTCAGCATAGAGACATTCACATCAAGCATACCTGCCGGGTAGGTAACAAAGTCACAAACTTTCTAGCTAATATTGGAGTGGAATGTAGGTTGGAACTTCATATAGGTGCATTCTCTAGCATTGTCTCAGCCTCCCAACTTATGACTTACAACAATATCATGAAGAATGATAGATACCAAGCAGAAGACACTCACCCGGATGCGGGTGCAATTAAGGTTATAAATGGGGGTTAATGGTTCTACAGGCAGCTGGTACAGCAGGTGGTAGCATTGCGCACCTCCCCAGGCCCTCAAGCAGATGGATGAGACGATTATTATCCGCAGGAAGATCTCTCCTCACGTGAATTTAATTATGCATAGAGCTCGAGAAATCTCTCCTAGTTTGGCCTTTATGGCGGATTCAGCTCCTCCAGTTGATTTATACCCCTGGCCTCCACCCATGCTCGCAGCACCGGTTTCTCAACCCTGCCTTGGTTTGATGGTAGAGTTGCAGGTCTGGACTCTCATCCATTGCAGGCTCCCTTACCTTGGCAGGTGCTTCACCCTTGGTTCTTCTTCTCCCTCATGCTATCCAGTCACTGTGTCAATGGTTCGTCGTCGTGGTAGCTGCCGCCGTGGTGGTGGTCATGGAGGGCGTGGGCACTCTCAGCCAGCTCCTTCGCCCGTCATACCTCTGGCCTCAGCTTCTCCCACCTCTGAAACCAGTAGGCCTATCCCTTATAACTCCTTTCAGATGACCCACTTCACGCTCCATAGTTCCCTTAACTAGCCTGTTCTTTCTGCTAGCATCACAGTCATTTTCTCAGAAGAAGAAGCCAAGCCCACTGTTGAAACGAACACCCCTTCCACTGATTCTCTAGGAGGTAGCGCACAGTAGCAGATTGATGTGGGTTTTGATTTCCATGGTGGCAATTCGCAAGCAGAAGGAATTGAGGGCGATATCCCCATGCCTCCTGCTAGCACTCAATAGAGCACCCCTGCTTCGGAACGACAGACGGATGGCTCGGATAGCTCACAACAATTGGCAGCCCCTCTAGATGGAAACGCTTCAGCTCACAGCGAGAAAGTGGATGACACGTGGATGGGCTATCCTTGCCCTATTTAAGAGGAGGTTCCGAAAAACGACTCCGATGTCTGAAGACTTCTAGGTTTTGGGTACTGCTCTCGTTCTCTTTGTTTTCAATTTCTTTTTGTATCGCCTATATGGCTACTATCTACATCTCTCTGTCTTAGGCTTATAGCCAGGTTATAGTGTCACTTTTTTGTGTCTGTATTCATGCTGAGATACAGTTGGGTAGTTTAGTCAGTTTGGTTCTAGATTACAAGCTATTTTCTCTTTCAGGCTTTTTGTATCAGGTTAATCCCAATTTTAGGACTATCTGTCTGCATGGATGAAATTTCTTGTACCTCCTATGAGGCCATGACCACTCTATAAATATTTTTTACTTTTTAATAGAATTAGTCTTTATCTAGAAAAAAAAAAAAAAATAATAAATAAATAAATAAAAAATAATAATAAAATAAATAATAAAATAAAAAAATAAAAATAAAAAAATAAAAAATAAAAAAAAAAAATAAAAATAAAAATTATTTACCCTTTATTACATGACAACTGGATTAGAATTTAGTTAGGGTTCGGTTCTTGATAGCTGTGCTTTCATTTTACTTACTGGTTGTGGGTTTTTTCTTGGATCGATGGTGAGGAAAAGGACATATACCCAAGCTTCTCTAAAATTTAGGGGCCACCATAATGTATTCTTTCCATATCTAGTTTATGCTTTGGCTCATGGTTAGTGGAGAAACCATTTAAGAGCAAAGAAAAAGTAATTGTTGGGGCTTCCATTAAAGAGCACAACAAACACCATTTAAGAGCATAACAAAAGTAATTTCCCAGCGAAGGCCATTTAAGAGAAAAACAAAAATAATTGCCAGAGTCGCCAGTTAAGAGCACAACAAAAGTAATTTCCCAGCGAAGGAATATGTAAATGCTCAAAAGGAGGCATATGTGGATTTGATGACATAGTGAATATAGTCGCCTGCAAAACGTCAAAGCATCCAAATTCCCTTTGTTGAGACCAAACCTTTTGCCAAAGTAGATTTGTGATTTCATGAAACGAAAGATAAGTGAAAAAGATCTGGATTTTTTGGTTACAAAATTCACGATAGTTTTCTTAGTAAAGAAAATATATTATTACATGTAGATAAAGATTGATTTTTATATGTTTTTCTTGGTAAAAAAAATATGTTACTGCATGTAGACAAAGATTGCTATTATATATTTCTCTTCGTAAAGAAAATATATTATTACATGTAGACAAAGATTGTTATTATATATTTGTCTTAGTAAAGAAAATATATTACTAAGTGTAGATAAAGACTGTTATTATATAATTACGGCATTAAAAGATAAATAACTTTGCTTGTATTTATATAACATTGCATATATGTAAGGAAAGATAGGATACATGATGTTTTTTTTAAAAAATGCATTTCTCACTAGTGTATGAAAGAATAACAGATCCAAGTTATTTTCTTGGAAGTGAATATAAATCAAAGAGGGAATTTGTGAAATATTTCCATGGGTGGTGAAAAATAAAAGAGAAAATATAATTAGACTATTTTTCTTAAAAAATGAGATTTTCTTTTGAAACATGTAGTTTTAATAACTACCTTATGTCTTTATAGGGGATCAGTATTTGTTGAAGAAAAGATAAATGATTTGTGTATTGTATATTGGTTAGTTTGTTTTAATTGCATGGTTTAATGCATAAAAGGTTAACATTATAATTATTTTAATTCTTATGCTCAATAGAAAGGTTGACTATGATACTATCTCGAAAACAAATGCATAAGAACTTTGTTATGGTACTTCATTAAAAGAAAATGAATGAGAACTTTGTTATGATACTTTCTTGGAAACAAATTCATAAGGGCTTTGTACATAGAAAGATAGAAAGTATGTTGGGTTCTTGAAAATAACTATGTGAAAAGAACACATATGTAGAAGCATAGAAACAATAGTTGACCACATGCATGGATTTGTAGAACTATTGTGTTATATATTTTAAAAGAGAAAGATGGATTTTTGTGCAGAAAAGAGTAAGTATTATGTTAGATACTTGAAAGTAAAACAAGTAATTACTTATGCGCATGCAAGAAATAATGGTTTACATATTAGTTTTGTTTTAGATCAACACATTTCTTTGTTCATACAATAGATTTTATAAATAACTCTATTTTGGAAAGGATGCTTTTCGGACAAGGGACTTGCATTTGCATGTACAATAATGATATCTATCATGTTAGTCTTCCCTTATAATAATATCTATTGTATTGGAAAAATTACTTACACGCACAAAGAAGAAGCTAAGGGGTTAGCTCTCTTGAATAAGTTTTTATCTAATTACATGCATGGAAAACAAAGATAAGTTGCTAGTATCCTTTAAATGGAGTATGAATGGTTACAGCGGTATCCTTTGGATATGAACAGGTGTCGATGCGAGAATGATCATAGTAACATGGTAATTATTTTGACATGCTTTATAATTATTTGTTTATACATGCACAATGTTGTTAGAATAAGTATGTTGTGATATTATATTTACATCTCACGAGTGCACATGAATAGATGTCAAAATATCTCTTTTAGAGACTGAATATTGATTGATTAATATTTTATCTAATCTTGTTACCAAAGCTTGCTGACAACAACAATGTAAGGAAATGATGACAGTTTGTACCAAAGACAAATTATGTTTAACATTGTGGTAAATAAGGATATAACAATCCATGCTCATGAGTAGAAGTTGCAGGATGGTAAACTGATGGAGCAATCATTCCACAAGGATGTAGAGAGTGGTAATATGTAGGTAAATGGTTTCATGATAATTGTAATAGCTTTTAGATAGGCATGTGGTATTTTAATGATATTTCATTATAATATTTTATAACAATGGATAAGGGATGGACCCCCTTATAAGCCATCGAGTGATGGGTGAACACCCTCATGAGCATTTAATAATAAAATTAAATATTTGTTGTTTTCACCCTACGGGGTTTTAAGGGTATATCAATGTTCAATGATATGATTGATTATTGTGTCAGTTTGATGATGTTGATTCCTTATGTGATGTGATATCCATAATACGAAGTATGTTATTAATTAATATGGTTAAGGGAATCATGAAATGAATGCAAGGTTCATGAGAAAATTTATGTTAATATAAAACAACAATACTATAACAGTTGTTGTTAATGGTTATGCAAGTTACTATCTTCTATTGAAAGTTACTTTATGTACCAATGAACATTATATCTAATGGTTAATGAGGAATATGGAATAGTGATTTGGATAATTACTTGTGAGTAATTTGTGTAAAAAAATTCTAACTCCCTACATTTTTTATGTGAGGCTACTAGGTTATGTTACAAGTTCTATCAGAGATAAAGGTTGTAGCACTAACACCTTTGGGAATTTTTAAGAAAGAAAAAAAGAAATTGAGGTATGCTACTAGTGAGCATCAACTCAGGTATGATTCTAACCACCTACATGTTGATTTATGTGGTAGACTGCTTTTGACATGATATGTGTGATTGATGTTTATAACTGGGAGTAGTAAGTAATAAAGTTTGCTGCAAAACTATGTTCATGACATTTGAATCCTGATGAGGATAAAAGAAAATAAAATCTTTGTCACACTTATGAATAATCTTGAACACCCACTAAGGAAAATTACAATTAACTACCAAGTTTTGCAAATATGGAAATATTAATGATACATTTAATGAACACAACTAAAGTTACTATGCACTACTTTTAATGAGTGAATGCATGAATGTAAAATATGGGGAATTTCCTTGAATAGGAGAATAGAGTGTTTTAAAAGGACACTAGAAGAACCCCTTTAGATATTGAAAATAAACAATGAGTCAAGTACTGAGACTTGATTGTAATAACTAATTGTTGAATAAGTCTTGTCATTGATGCATTAAGATGATTGGTAGCTATGATTGGTTAGTGTTGCCTGACTAACTAATAAAACTTATATGCATGAATTGAATTTGATTTAAGCTTATTACAATTCGTAAACAAGTGATTATGGTAGTTCATATATCGGTATTTTGATGAAAATAGACAATGAAAATTGGAAATGATTTGGAAAGTTAATACTTGTTAAATGATACATATTTATGACTAACGTTGCTAATGGGATTAAGTAGTGGTAGCTTAATGGCAACAAGTAAACTTGTCAAGGTAAAACATTGAAATGTGAATTGTAATTGTAAATGAAAAAGTATAATGTTATATGATATGCATGATTGTGTTACTTGGAAAATCAGAATGCATACAACATGTATGTTAGTTATGTTTCCTATCAATCTAGATATTGTCGACCCATGTTGAGGGTTAAGTGTAAATGAATGGTGTACATGCATGTTTATTTTATTAATGATAATGTGCATATGGTTCATTATGTAAATTATTGTGGAAAAGAGTGCTAAAAGATAAATTTAACATGCTAGACAATTGTCGACAATTGTGAAAGACCATAAGGCCTTGGGTTGATGGCGGTTGCCTCCCTAAAGGGGTTCATGGAACTTGCCTGCCCGGAATTCCTCCCCTTGAGATAAAAGGTCTCAGTAAGGGAAACTATTTTGCCAAGAGAGTGAAGAGGGTAAAAAGCGTGAGACAACTCTGTTGATTTGGAGCGTGTTGGAGGAGGCCCAAAATTCCTCATAGACGAGACGCTGTCAGAAGAATAGGCAAGACATTGCCAAGAGGAATCCTATATTGGACCCTATGTGGTCATTCGAATTCTTGAGCTAGTTGGCCAGTAGAATTCCATACAAGACCTACTATAGTCTCTACAAAAGAATTTTCTAGATGCAAAAATGACTCGATCTGGTTGTGGAAATATGTTCTCATGGGTTGGGAGGAGCATTCCTTTATCACTATAGTTCTCATAGGAGAACAAATTAATTAATTAGTTATGTGTTGTGTTAAAAATGAATTATATATATAATTGTTTAAAATATGTTATGCACATCTTAACACAAAAGGATCTTAGTGCTCAATAAGGAGTTATTGGAATTTTAGTTCCTTTAGTATATTACCAATCTTGTGATTGTCTTAGTAGGGGCTAGACAATTTTCACTTGGTGCAGTTATTGACTATTTTAATGATTAGAGAGCTAGGTGCTCTCTGTGTACTTTTAGAAGTACCATGTTCATGTCTTTAGATGGAGCTAAGACAGTTTGCACATCATGCAATGATTTACCATTTGGATGATTAGAGTGTTAATGTTGTCTAAATACTTGTAAAAGTATTGTGACTTAAATGTCACTGCATAATTGATTGATAGTTAAAAGTATTTCATTTGATAAAAAATGTTGTGACTAATGTGATTGAATTTGTTAGTCATAAATTACAGGTTACATACCATGGAGTGTTGATGAGTCACTATTGCAGTGCTTGTGTAAAAGTGACCATGAATTGTAAGAGTAATTGGTAAGTAATGGTAAGTTGGTATACAGATTTTGTTTTGTTTCTATTTAATTGAATAGTGGCTAAGTTATGGAAAGTGGAAATTGCTTTGTTCTGCAGTTATAAATGCTTATGACTATAGATCAACATTATTTATTTTGCCTATTGGTATTCATTGGAAATGGAATCCTTCATTTTGAAGGGAAAGGATCTCATTTTCAGTTGTTTGGATGCTTTATAATGAGAAGAAATTCATTCTCAATGATAGATGAACACCGAGGACGGTGTTCTCTTTAAGGGGGGGAGTATGTAACATCCATATTGCACATTTATTTTACACAAAGAATATTAATTAAAATTTATTTATCCTTTATTACGTGACAGTTGGATTAAAATTTAGTTAGTGTTTGGTTCTTGATAACTGCCCTTTTGTTTTACTTACTGGTTGTGGGTTGTTTCCAGGATTGATTGCGAGGCAAAGGACATATGTACGAGCTTCTCTAAAACTTGGGGGCCACCATAATGTCTTCTTTCCATATCCAGTTTATGCTTTGGCTCATGGTTAGTGGAGCCGCCATTTAAGAGCAAAGCAAAAGTAATTGCTGGAGTTGCCATTTAAGAGCACAAAAAACACCATTTAAGAGCACAACAAAAGTAATTTCCCAACAAAGGCCATTTAAGAGCAAAGAAAAAATAATTGCTGGAGTCGCCATTTAAGAGCACAACAAACATCATTTAAGAGATCAACAAAAGTAATTTTTCGGCAAAGGAATAAGTAAATGCTCAAAAGGAGGCATGCGTGGATCTGACAACATAGTGAATATAGTCTCTTGCAAAACATGAAAGCATCCAATGCCCTTTGTTCAGACCAAACCATTTGCTAGTTCATGGGTATTGCAGTTAAGATAAGTATATATTTCATTTACATTTTATTTCATGAAAATAAAAGATACAATATGAATATTCTTGCACATACTTTATTACACATATTATATGTGAATTTTGTGTGTTAAAAACTAAGTAGATTTGTGATTTCTTGAAATGCAAGATAAGTGGAAAAGATCTGGATTTTGTTGTTACAAAATTCACGTTAGTTTTCTTAGAAAAGAAAATATATTATTACATGTAGATAAAAATTGATTTTTATATGTTTTTCTTGGTAAAGAAAATATGTTACTGCATGTAGACAAAGATTGTTATTATATATTTCTCTTAGTAAAGAAAATATATTATTACATATACACAAATATTGTTATTATATATTTTTCTTGGTAAAGAAAATATATTACTAAGTGTAGATAAAGATTGTTATTATAAAATTATCGAATTAAAGGATAAATAACTTTGCTTATATTTATATAACATTGCATATATGTAAGAAAACATAGGATGCGTGATCTTTTCTTAATAGAATAGATTTCTTACTAGTGTATGAAATAATAATAAATCCAAGTTATTTTCTTGCAAGTGAATATAGATCAAAGATGGAATCTGTGAAATATTTCCATGAGTGGCGAAAACTAAAAAAGAAAATTTAATTAGATTATTCTTCTTGAAAAATGAGATTTTCTTTTGAAATATGTAGTTTTAATAACTACCTTATGTCTTTATAGGATATCAGTGTTTGTTGAAGAAAAGATAAATGATTTGTGTATTGTATATTGGTTAGTTTGTTTTAATTGCATGGTTTAATGCCTAAAAGTTCATTATTATTAGTTTAGTTCTTATGCCCAAAAGAAAGGTTGACTATGACACTTTCTCGAAAACAAATGCATGAGAAGTTTGCTATCAGAACTTTGTTATGATACTTTCTTCAAAACAAATGAATGAGAACTTTGTTATGATATTTTCTTGGAAACAAATTCATAAGGACTTTCTACATAGTAAGATAGAGAAACTATGTTGAGTTCTTGAAAATAACTATGTGAAAAGAGCACATATGTAGAAGCATAGAAACAATAGTTGACTACATGCATGGATTTGTAGAACTATTGTGTTATATATTTTAAAAGAGAAACATGGATTTGTGTCTAGAAAAGAGTAAGTATTATGTTATATCCTCGAAAGTAAAACAAGTAATTACTAATGCGCATGCAAGAAATAATGATTAACACATTAGTTTTGTTTTAGAGCAACACATGTCTTTGTGCATACAATAGATTTTATAAATAACTCTATTTTGGAAAAGCTGCTTTTTGGAAAAGGGACTTGCATTTGCATGTACAATAATGATGTCTATCATGTTAGTATTCCCTTATAATAATATCTATTGTATTGGAAATATTACTTACTTACAAGCACCTAGAAGAAGCGAAGAGGTTAGTCTCTTGAATAAGTTTTTATCTAATTAGGTGCATGGAAAACAAAGATAAGTTGCTTTTATGCTTTAAATGTAATATGAATGGTTACAGCGGTATCCTTTGGATATGAACGTGTGTTGGTGCGAGAATGCTCATAGTAACGTGGTAATTATTTTGACATGCTTGATAATTATTTGTTTATACATGCACAATTTTGTTAGAAGAAGCATGTTGTGATATTATATTTACATCTCATGGGTGCACATGAATAGATGTTAAAATATAACTTTTAGAGACTGAATATTGATTGATTAATATTTTATCTAATCTTGTTACCAAAGTTTGTTGATGAAAACAATGATAGGTAACGATGATAGTTTGTACCAAAGACAAATTATGTTTAACATTGTGGTAGATAAGGATCTAACACTCCATGCTCATGAGTACAAGTTGTAGGATGGTACACTGATGGAGTAAAGAAATAATGCCACAAGGATGTAGAGAGTGGTGATATGTAGGTAAATGGTTTCGTGACAATTCCAATAGCTTTTATCTAGGTATGTGGTATTTTAATGATATTTCATTGTAACATTTTATAACAATGGATAAGGGATGGACTCTCTTATAAGCCATTGAGTAAGCGGTGAACACCCTCATGAGCATTTAATAATAAATTTAAACGTTTTCTCGTTTTCACCCTACGGTGTTTCGAGGGTATATCGGTGTTCAACGATATGATTGATTATTGTGTCATTTTGATGATGTTGATTCCTTATGTGATGTGATATCCATAATACCAAGTATGTTATTAATTAATTTGGTTAAGAGAATCATGAAATAAAAGAAAGGTTCATCAGACAATTTATGTTAATATACAACAATAGTACTACACCAGTGGTTGTTAATGGTTATGCAAGTTACTGTATTTTATTGAAAGTTACTTTATGTACTAATGAACATTATATATAATGGTTAATCAGGAATATGGAATAGTGATTTGGATAATTACTTGTGAGTAATTTGTGTAAAAAAATTCTAACTCCCTGCATTTTCCCGTGAGGTTATCAGGGTATGTTACATGCTCCATTCCTTCCACAGATTATTCAAACATTCCTCCTCATCATCATTTTTCTAGCAATCCTCTTCATTGTGCCTCTTCCTCGTTATTACTTAACTGTAATACACACCTTTCATAAAGATAATGTCAAGGAAAAAAAGGTTGTAAATGCTTAAGCAATCAAATATTTATGATCATTATCAAATGTTTGTATTACTCACAATTCATAAAGACAATGTCAACGTGATCCAGAAAAAAAGTTGTAAACACTCGAGTAATGAAATATTTATGACCATTATCAAATGTCTTATTATTATAAATGTTTATAAAAACTACAACTTCACATATTTATCTTGTAGTCCAGGGTACACCAATAATCATATACAAATATTTGTTTGATTAATCACATTTTCAGGATTGGCTCTATCTTCCTAACCAATTAGTATGGTTCATCCCCAAGAAAATGTGAAAATATGATTAATTTGAAAAATATTTTTCTACATTATAGATCACAAAAGTCTCAAATCTAATAATAACCCTATAGTTTAATATCAATACCTAATTATATCAATACCTACTTTTCATTATGGTAGCAGTGAGAATGGCTCAGAGATAACTGTCATATATCAATACCTAATTATATCAATACCTACTTTGCATTATGGTAGCAGTGAGAATGGCTGAGAGATAACTGACATGTGCTAGCGTTCAACGATTGATTCCCTTGGCATCTAGGAAAGCTAATTCGTCATTCCTTTACCATTCCAACCAACAATGTTTCTGTGCTTACACCCCATATGGAGAGCTCATGGAAGATACATAAGGCGAGTTGAAAGCTATGACAAAGTTTGTGCGCTTACACCCCATATGGAGAGCTCATGGAAGATACATGAGGTGAGTTGAAAGCTATGACGATGGAAATAAATAGGTGGCTCTTCTGGTTCTAGCTCGAATCTTCAGGAATTGAATCGAAGCGGATGTGGGTGAACGAATAGACATGACGAAAGCGTTTCAATCTCCTTATTAACATATTGATTATTAACAAGGTAAGGAATTCTATGTCCACTGCTTATGCAGCAAAAGAAACCCCATGATGTAACCGCAAACACCAGGTAACACATTTCTTAACATGGCAATTGGGCATGCGAGAGGCCCAAATATACAGTTATAATTTTCTTCCTGTCACTTTGCTTTCCCTGGCACAACAATTGTGGATGTGAGACTCATACGAAGGTATATTCGCCGAGGTTAAATCCAGTCGTCCAATTAAATTAAAAAAAAAAAATTAAAAACAAAGTCAACAACACGCCCATCCACATGAGGTTGAAATAGGGAGCCTACGACGAATTATATATTTTTAAACATACTTATAATATTTAATATTAGATATATATATATATATATTATATATATAATATATATATATATAATATATAATATATAGATATATATATGTATAAAGTGTATTACTTATTACGTCGTAAGGTGTTTCCCTTTGAAATGAATTGCCCCAGTCAATGTCATGTCTTATTGTTGACTGTGGATTTGTTGTGTTAGACGATTGAACGAAGTTTCATCGTTGATCCTCACACTATCCTTTTGTCTCCCAAACCAATGGCCTCTCTGTCTTCAGAGTTATTGTTGGGGGATGTTTCCTCTCGAGGTATGCAAGCTAGGGTTGTAGCACCCAGCTCTTCTTTGGTGGCAAAGAAAAATCAAGAATCTGTTCCCCCATGAACCAACTAGGTATTCCTTCTGCCCTTGCAAGCTACTTAGTTTATTCTTCGTTAAGTTTGTCATTTCGACCTTTTACGCTCTGTTTCATTCACCTAATCTCAGGTTCTTGCTCAGTAATTTTCGGTTCAAAAGTTTATTAGAGCTTTCCACCACTGTTTGCAGGGCAATTGAAGTTCTCAGGGCAGAATTTGACCTTTCTGTTATCCACCACATTGGCATTAACTAACCCTTGACCCAAATTTTTCGGATCTACAAAAAGCCTTTTTAAATTTCTGTATTTCAGGCTCTAAATTGATCATGGTAGAACAATTTAGTAGTTAATTCTTCTTCACCTTTACAGTCTATAGTGGTAGGTTTTAGGGTTTTATTCTATGGAAAACATCTAATGCATTTTGTAGCTAAAGACATACATACTTGATGTTTAGAAACCTGCATCTATAATCTGTTGTGAATAACCCTCTCTCAAAGCATAATACCAGCCAGCGATGTAAGTTTTATAACCATGGAGTGGCCAGATCTGACACATCCTGCTAATTGGTAAACATGATTTGCTACAGTATCTTTAACGTTGCCAATCCCCTCATATTCTACTATAGGGAATCCAATATTGAACTCCCTCTCTTCAACAGCCTCTGGGGACTTACCCTTGTAAGCACTTTCTTAATATGTTAACGTGTCATCATACCTGGAAGTTTCATAGAGCTGCAATATGTTCTTGCACACTGAATGCTTGTATTTTCTTGATTCTTTAGTTCACCTAATCAAGATCCCAAACTGCTATTTAATGATGAAAACAAGCCCATAATACGCTGATGATCAATCTGTCAGGCCTTCTTTTCACTGTCATGCTGTCTCTGTGACTGATTATGTCTTGTTAATCTTTTAGATCCCCAAGTGGATGCTGCTATAATATTCTCTTCTAACTTTTCTATAGATCCGACCATACCCAAAACATAACTAGATAAGAATGGAGATGAGGTATTAGTAATTACATTTCCCTTCAAATCTGCACCAATCAAGCATGTAACGGATTTTTTTTGTGCGTCTCTCTTGATGGCATACATGCTACGAACTAAGATGAAAAATGTATTTAGCAGCACCTAACTACTACCAGCATTAGTTCTCATATGGTATATGCCCATACTGCTGCCCTAATACAGCCTTAGAACTAACATTCAGCCAGGAAAACAATACCTTAATCTGTCTCATGAACTTTTGTTTATAAATAATGGGATAGGGTTGGCTATCTTTCGATCGAAGTTTTGAGAAATTTTCACTCATAAATGATCCATCTGATTCTCATAGCAAAAATCAATAAAATTTGATGGGAATGCTCTTAGGCCGGGAAAGTGCCCTTTCATCTCAAGTTTCTTGGCCACACTGCTAGACAACACTTCACCAAACTGGCTCAGAATCTGGAAAGATCAACAAGTTTACACAAATGGATGCATGAACAGCTTGTAAGCAGACCTATTGTCCCTCGACTCTAGGTCATGAATATGTATGACAATCATGTAAGAAAGGTTCATAGAGAGTCCTTAAATCAACGCAGCATATGAACAGAAGTATAGTTGAAAAGGCTTCTCAGGATTACCTTCAGAATTGAAAATTGCAAGATCATGAGCAGCCCTCAGCATTGCTTTGGGTTGCCTAATCTTCTTTCATCTTCCTAAGTTCAACGACTCCAAAAAATGGAGAAGACCAGAACCTTCAAAAAGCTTCTTTAGACTCATATATTCTTCTAAGTTCAACATTGTTAAACTTGCTAATTTCCCAAATCGATCTGGAATCGTAGATAAACTCTCACACCCATGAAAGAAAGGTGTGTGATAAAGGAGAATTTACTAAACACATCTAGTATTTATGTTAAACTAAAACAATATGACATATCCATGGAGGATGCCAACAACATCAATTGTCAAAAACTTTCTGAAATAGTTTTAATTTTTTTTTACTTGTTAAATTCAAGTGTAACCAAGGATGTTAAATTTCCTCACTTATGATAGAGTTCTTCTAGGCTTGTGCATAGGTACAAATTCAATAATTTCATTAATGAAAGATTTTATGAATTGTTAGAGAGCACTTGTATATCTATGCAATCCTAAAATTGAGTTCTTGTGGAGAATTTAATATATAAATTATTATTAATTGCTACTAAATTGAAAAATAATCCATATTTAATACTCTTAAATATTGAATGTTTGAGAATCCCTCTAGAAATTGCTTCCAATTTAAAGAACGATGCATTTTCAATACTTCTCAAGATTTAAGGTTTGAAGTTGATCTCTGTAGTTCTTCCACAATTTTAAAATATGGAAGAGAGAGTTCTTCCAAACTCTTTAATTAATTACCCAAGTTTTTGGGTAGATTTCTCAACTCAACAAAGCTAATTAATCTTAATGTTCACAAATTATCGAGTTGTCCAAAACCATATGGAAAAAAATAAAATTCTAAAGCAACATAATACAATTTTTCATGATACTCTATATTTGAGATTTGAAGGCATCTCATGTAAAACCTACATATTGGAAACCTGAATATTTCATCTTATAATGTAATGAACTTGGCCATTGAGTTCATTCCTAGGAACCAAGTCAACATCTCTAGCCAACACTCAAAGAGTTCATGATTTCCAAAACTAAACCTTTTAACATGATGAGGGTTGTGTGTACCGCACTAGGTCTCACTTCTCTCATGATACCAAGTACGCATTGCACAATGGTGCCCTTCAACATGGACCTGTATCACACCAGTTATTGATCCCACAATGACTAAAGAAGGAAATCTTGATTGTTGCCAGTTATTGATCCCACAATGACTAAGGAAGGAAATCTTGAATCCACATTGTCGTGTAATTTTTTTGTCACCACAAACAGTATACCTGCTTGATATGTAGAATCGAATAGAGCAGAGTAGCTTGAAACTGGCTATGACTATTTTATGTGAAGGCTGCGGTCCGTGTTTGTATTACACCACTGACCAGTTCAACTACAACCCTCTCCTAATGCAAAACATAACCATTACTGCTTAAAAAAGAAATGTTACAAATACAACACAAGTATATACAATTGTTTTCTCTAAAATGAAAAATTGATCACAACTTAAGCATTTTCTCTTTTGAAAGCCATTTTCCAGGTTTACATGAACATTGAATTATCAAAAATGTCCTCAAATTCTCTCAACCTAATATTGGTCGATCAAACTATCCTGAAAGTCTCAAGCTAATGGATTCTGCCGAGGTCTCTGTAAATATTTTTGTGCATATTTATATTATTAATGAAATTCCCTAGTACAGTGAAAAATGTGCTAGAAGTGTCTTCCAAATCCCATCCCAGTATATACTTTAGCCAAGTGTACACCAATTACAATATTGTCCATAGATCTACTCTACTTTCTGTGAAAAAAGGGTTGTTTCAACCTTTGAATAAGAAAATATTGCATCAAATTCTACATACAGTTGCAGCAATGCCACCACTTTCTAGAGCTCCCAAAAAATAGAATTGAACAAAGGATTATAATTCCCAGTTATTGAGTGGATGATTGCCCCATTTTTTATGGAAATTATGGCATTTACACAATAAATTAATGAATTATGTTTTTTAATGATAAAATAATTAATCATTTTAGTTGGCACATTTCGAAATAGAACTTCATAGAGCTGCATAAATTTTATTTGGAGATGTCATCTTCATTCAACTGCCTAGACAACCAACGTACTATAATATATAATTTATTTAATAGAGGAATTGTAACGAATACTTCACAAACAACTTCAAATGCAACAATTCCTTTTACAGAACATGAAAAACCATAACTATCCCAATACTATATAGTATATACCCATTTCATATCCATGACAAATTAATAAATATATTAAAACAAACAAAAAAATACCAAGGTATCTTTAGCTATGGAGACACAAAAATAATTAACCCATGGTGTTACTCGAATAGAAAAATACTTTCATGTAATTCAAATATTATTGAAATTTTGGAATGATCAGAAGCAACTGTAAAAATTTCCAAGACAAAATGTTCGCATTACAATGACAATATGAAAACTAAAAAACAATCATGTGCCAGTTATTTAATATTCACAGTTGCAGCTGAAAAGTGTTATCGTCTTCATATAATTAAGAATATTTACCCAGGTCTACATCATTCAAATGCTAGTAGCTGCAAATGCCAATGAGGTAATTGATTCAAAGGCATGACTGATCCCTCTGCTGAGAAGCATAATATGCTCTAAAATTAAGTTATGATATTTTCTTCTGCATAGGCTCGTCTATAATATTAAACAAATACAAATAGGATTTGTATCATCATTAACAAGATTCAATAGAGACAAAAGAAACAATTATCTTGAATAGATGCGAGAACTTCATGTCAAGCAACACATGAAATTGGCATTTTACACTAAAATTCCAAGCAAAACTACAACAGAAATCCACCATTATGCTTGCCAATACATGCACAGATTTGCAAGAAGCTTTCAACAGATCTTCTAATAGAAGTCACTAATCAAGAGAAGATGCCACCAAGCTTCCTAGCAAAGTCGTTGTCATCATCATCTTCTAGAAAGTCTTCATCTTCTTGCCCATCTTCATTCCTTTCCCACTCTTCATGTCCTCATTCTCTGCATGTTCCAAATCATACTCTTCATAGTCAACATCTTCATCTTCATTGCTGTGAATAGCATCATTCATTACTGCATCTTCCTGGTCATCCACTACAACAGGCTTTGCTCCATCTGAAAAGGATGATGGTTTGTCTTCTACAAGAGTATCCGCGTCATTGGATGCCTCAGTGTCATCCACCCCAGGAGTAAAAGTGGGCAGTTCAGATGTATAATTGTCACCAGCTGGAAGTTCCCCCTCTTCAACATCTTTTTCAGGTGGTGGCAAGCCATCATTTCCCTTGCTCAAATTGAAACTCTGAATGGCCTGGCCCTGCCCTTCTGTAGGTATATTTCCTTCATTGTCACCATTTTCTTGATTTTATTTCCGTTTTTTCTTCATAATATCACTTAATGGCTTTGGATCCTAACAGTCTTGTTCCCCACTTGAATCACTAATCACCTTGCCCAATCTCATCTTCCTTCCTTCCAAAGGAAAATTTTGTCTGTGTTTGTCTGGACTCTTCATATAGGGATTCTGTGAGGATCCATGCTCTGTTGATTGTGTAGTAGAAGGTTCTTCACTATTCTCATTATTCTTTTCTTGTTTGATTTGTGCAAGAGTCTTAGGTGCAACAAAATTTATGGCATCTATCCTTGTTTCACTGTTCCTAAAAGTTTGACCTCTAGGTACCCTAGATTCTAATGATATAGAACCATCTGCAGGCATTCTACCCCTCTCCTTTTCATGATACTTGCTTCTGAAATGATCATTTAAGCCTCGTCTACTTGGTGAGCTTCTGGACCAAGCCCTCTCTAACTTGCCTTCTTGATCAGCTTCTATATTGTGAGATGGCTCTCTTTTGAAGCCACTAGTCCCTACTTGAATCCTTGCAATCGCATACTACTATGACTCATACCTTGCCTTAACGGGTCCCTATATATATCTTGCTGTCTACAGTCATCATCTTGTTGCCTAGAGCCACGGTGAAATTCACCATGTCGACTATCCACATGCTGTCTCTTTGAGGGGCTATCCACTACTTTAGCCTCACCAACCCTCCTATGTTTTGAAATCCGGTGGCGGAGATCATCCATATTGTTCCATTTAGGATCATCTTCACTAGACAAGGACCTCCTTCCTCGCACAATCAGTCTCTCCGGAGCCCTGTCATCAAAAGCATTATACTGCTTTTGGCCACCACGCTCATATCCCCTGTTTTTATATGGTTCATAAGCTCCATGGTCATACTGAAATTCAGCATCATAGTAGCCAGTTCGGACAAGCTCTCGTTTGTTGTGCATATTTCTTTCTCGACCATTGATTGCATCTCTTCCAAATTCCATATCATGTTTATAGTAATTAGCATCCTCCCAGTGGCTTAGCTGGTTAGGTCCATCATCCAAAGTACATCATATCCTGGCGATGATCCACCCAGCAAATCCTCCGATTCTAATCCATTTTGTATTCTCTCTTCTGGAGGATGAGACGGGCGTATTCGAGACCTGTTTCTTGAAGCATCATGTATCCTTTGTCTTGTAGGTTCAATCTCTGGCAAAAACTGTTCGACTTCATGTGTACTTCCCTTTATATAGGTAGGCTGAGAGCTAGATTGAGAGACATGTCTAGCTTCTGGTTGCAATTGGGCTTCCTTGACATTATTTGACTGCAGTGTTAAGGGATTGCCCAAATGCCCTGCTTAGAAGTTGTTGGACTGCAATGCAACATGGTTACTTGACTGTGACGCCTTGAAGTTATTTGCATTTGCTAGCACAGGGTTTCTTAACTGCACTACCTGAAAGTTGTTTGACTTCAATGTCATGGGGTTGCTTGACTGCACTGCATTAGGATCAATTGATTGCACTGCCTTGGGAAAGCTTAAATCAGATGGATGTTTTCCATCTTTCTTGCTTTCAGTTTCATTGAATGTTTGTTTCCCACTTGCCTGAGGCTCTGTAACTACTAGACTTGGTTTTGTTGTCTTTTGAGAAGTTATATTAGCTCCTGAAAATGGACCATGCACAAAAGGGCACTTATCACCCTTTACACAATATCCCTGTTGGAAAAAATAGCAGGGAACTTTCGGTTTGTTTGTAGTGCCATATGTCGGTAATGATGCGGAGGACGATGGTGGCACTATTGTTGGTGTTGGTTCTCCTGACAAGCCATCTAGTGGTAGAAACGTAAACACAGATACACAAGTTAGTGTCATAAATAGATTAAAAAAAAATTATACAAAGAAATATTTACAGTCTTGAAAATTACCAAAAGATAGACATACAACAAGAAACAACCAAAATAGGTCGCAACCTACAAGCTTATCAGAAACACACACTACAATTAGGTTTTTTTTTTTTTTGAGATAATGGATGAGAAATTAAAGCACCCATAATTGAGTGCACTACTTGGATCTATATACAAACACTAATGCAGAAATGAATGTATAAAGTCGTCAACATAAATAATAATAATAATAATAAAGTACGAGGAAAATATTCTTGACAAACCTGTATGAATATCAAGAAAATTCCTACAGAAAATGTGAAAAGAATCCACAACCACATAAAATACAACATGAAAAATACAAGAAAACTAATGCCCATAAAAAAATGCAAATAATAAAGAATACAGGCCAAAAAGAAAGACCTGTGGGACTTTTAAGTTAACAATTTTGTAACTAGAAAAACAAACCAGATGAGGTGATAATACTGCACAACAAAGGGACATCTACCATATTAACAGATAGGTTGAAGGGTCCCTGATGAGTTGAAGAATAATTGGAAGGGCAAAGAAGGCACAATGAACAATCATGCTAGAAAGGATCAGAATAAAGATCATTTAAGGGATTGTCAGAGATTTCATCTAACTGTCTTATTGCTAATGGACTATATTACAATGGAAACTTCAGGATCGGTCTTTTCTAGAAAATCTATCATTAATGCGACTTAATTAAAAAGTTTTTAATAATAAGAGAAACTCACAGGATGTCTAAAAGCACGGGTAAGATTTAGACAATTGCCCCCAAGCCAGTACCAGCAATCTCTGGGATTGATCCTGGCACTTTCGATGTGCCAATATTCATAATCATTACCCCAAAGACAAAAGCTCTTAGTACATTTCAAGATTTTTGTGAGCAAATGTAACACTAAGTTACTAACAAAGCTACCTCAATTAAAAACTTAGAACATAGATACCGAGCAATGAAAGCCTGTATAAGCATGGTATAGTTACAATCATTAGGATTTTACAACACGCAAACAAATCACTTATAAATAACCAATAGTTTCAAGCATCCATTTACTCAGCGTTTAATTAGTCATAGGAAAATTCAAAGCCTTCATGCAGGTCCCACGCAGGTCACATTTGGAATTGGATTTGGGGTAGAGTGCTTTGAAGCTGGTTGATAAAAGTGCTGGCCCATCTTGGCTGTCCTCACACTATCCTTGTGTCTCCGTGGAATTGGATTTGCGGCAAAGTTCTTTGAAGTTTCTTGTTGATAAATAAAAGTGCTAGCCCATCTTGGTTGTCCTCGCACTGTCCTTTTGTATCCCAAACTGATGGCCTCTTTGTCTTCAGAGTTATTGTTCGGGGATGTTTCCTTTGGAGGTATGCGAGCTAGGGCTGCAACACGCAACTCTTCTTTGGCAGGAGAGAAAAATCCAAAATCTGTTCCCCCATGAACCAGCTAGATGACGACATGCCAACTCTCCAGAAGCTATGGATATGCCAGGGGTTTGAACACTGATTTTTTTCCTAAGAGTGGAAAAACCTATCATAACATAGTTGTCATAACTCACTTGTCAAACCAGCAGTGACCACAGTTACCTCTCGGTACTATCAAAGTGACGACAATTATCTCTGGCTACTATCTACTAATGCAAGTTGACTCATCACCGTTATTTAAAAAAACCATGACACCTAGAATAACTCACTCATAGTCTATAAGGTGGCAAGCATTCACTCCTGCCAGATGCCTATGAGTCTTGGGCCATTAACTTGTTTCTTTAGGTCCAAAAACACAATCTCTTAGGCCATTAACCTATTTCTTTAGGTCTAAAAGCACAAGCTCTTAACCAAGCAGCAATTTTAGTGGCCGAGGGGGTTTGAACACTAATATCCCTCCAGTACAATGTTTTTTATTTTCTTCGAATATTTTATCCACATTGTAGTGTAATTTTTTTGTGGCCACGGGCAGTATAACTGCTTGATATGTAGAATCAACTAGAGCAGAACAGCTTGAAACTCGCTACAACTATTTTATGTGAAGGCTGCGGTCCGTATTTGTATTACACCGCTAACCAATTCAACTACAACCCTCTCCTAATGCAAAACATACCCATTACTGCTCAAAAAATATGTTACAAATACAACACAAGTATATACAATTGTTTTCTCTAAAATGAAAAGTTGATCGCAACTTAAGCATTTGCTCTTTTCAAAGCCATTTTCTAGGTTTACATGAACGTTGAATTATCAAAAATGTCCTCAAAGTCTCTCAACCTAACATTGTTCGATCAAACTGTTGTGAAAGTCTCAAGCTAACGGATTCTGCCGAGGCCTCTATAAATATTGTTGTGAATATTTATATTATTAATGAAATTCCGTAGTACAACGAAAAATGTGCTAGATGAGTCTTCCAAAATCCATCCCAATATATACTTTAGCCATATGTACAACAATTACAATACTGTCCATAGATCTACTCTACTTTCTGTGAAAAAAGGGTTGTTTCAACCTTTGAATAAGAAAATATTGCATCAATTCTACATACAATTGCAGCAATGCCGCCACTTTCTCGAGCTCCCAAAAAATAGAATTGAACATAGAATTATAATTCCCAGTGATTCAGTGGATGATTGTCCCATTTTTGATGGAAATTATGGCATTTACACAATAAAATAACGAATTATGTTTTTTTAATGATAAAATAATGAATCTTTTTAGTTGGTACATTTTGGCATAGAACTTCACAGAGCTTCATAAATTTTATTTGGAGATGTCATCTTCATTCAACTGGCGAGACAACCAACATACTATAATAATATAATTTATTTAATAGAGGAATTGTAAGGGATACTTCACAAACAACTTCAAATGCAACAATTCCTTTTACAGAACATTGAAAACCATAAATATCCCAATACTATATAGTATATATCCATTTCATATCCACCACAAATTGATAAATATCTTAAAACAAACAAAAAAATACCAAGGTATCTTCAGCTATGGAGACAGCGAAATAATTAACCCATGGTGTTACTCGAATAGAAAAATACTTTCATGTAATTCAAATATTATTCAAATATTATTGAAATTTTGGAATGATTAAAAATTTCCAAGACAAAATGTTGGCATTACAATGACAATATGAAAACTAAAAAACAATCATCTCCCTGTCATTTAATACTCAATGCCTTAAAATTCCACAGATTACAGGAGGAATCACCTACTGTTCACAGTTGCAGCTCCAAAGTGTTATGGTCTTGATATAATTAAGAATATTTACTTAGGTCTACATTATTCAAATGCTAGTAGCTGCAAATGCCAATGAGGTAATTGATTCAAAGGCATGACTGATCCCTCTACTGAGAAGCATAATATGCGCTAAAATTAAGTTATGATATTTGCTTCTATAGGACCTAGATAATGCAAGGGCCACACAATTTCCACTAAAGCATCCACTTGGGTTAGGCTCTATGTTTTGGATGATTACACAATACATAAAATTGGCCAGCACTTATCAAAAATTCCATCCAACCAGATAGTCGATGCTCAATCCTGCTTTATATTTTCTAAGCACAACCAATAAGTCCACGAGGATAACATGATCCCTATTTAGTAAATACCTGGACTGCCCGCTCAAATGGATGGTACCTATAATCAGAGCCGTGTATGTATAAAAACTTGGCTCTATATATTGATGACAGTTTCTTTAGCTTTGCCAACAATCATTGTACTCTAGTATAGACTAAATGGATACTAGAATTTCCATTATCAAGAAGATGGAATCTTACCCAAGGCATTCACAAAAGTTGTTGCCAACCCACAACTGGTTGAAAATAATATCCATCATCATAACAAACTTTATGCCCATAATATGCACAAATGGTGAGACATGATACATCTCCCAAACCAACTGAGTCCAACTAAAGTCTAATATGAGATCCTCCAATCTCCATTGTGGGGAAAAACTCCACAGTTAAGCGCGGTTGAGCCAAAGGAGATCTGGGATGGGTGACCTCCTGGGAAGTCCTGGTTACCGGGTGCAAGCCCGGAAGTGATGATTGATGCTATGTGATTCGTTCTCCACATTTCACTAGTTTCAATCCCACTTCTTCACCCCTGTGAGCATCACCCGATGCAATGAGTGCTAAGTGAACTATTCAAAAATCATGAGAAATTAGTCAGTTACGACTACCTCTCATGGAAATGGTCATACATGAATGACTTACCTAACGCAGTTGAATCCCAAAAATGATATCTAAAAAAAAAAAAAAAAACTTGTCTGTAATAGGCCTCTCTTTTCACTTTTTGGGGCAATTGCTAGTATCTCCTACAATGTTTTTTAGGTATGAAACTGTTATTTCCATTGATTGAGGAATCATTTTAGGTATGAAACTGTTATTTCCATTGATTGAGGAATCATTTAGCCAATTCCACTCTTGTAGAAAAGATTTGTGTTGGTTCAGCCTGGGCACGAAACTTTTTAGTTGTCATCTAATTAATGAATGCATTAGGTTGACCATAACAAAATATCCATTTTCAGAATACATATTATCATCCACCCTTACTTTCAACAATGCCGATTTACATGTCACTATTCTTCCCCACTCTATGCCTTAATGGGTTTCCTTTGCAACATAAAATGTAAATGCTAGTATATATTCATGGCAGACATGGTTCAAAATTTACAACTTGACCAGATCCATCTTCATCTTTCCAACTATGAGCTTCATCTTTCCCACTATGAGCTTCCTTTGCTCGCTGTGGACGGCAATTATCCCGTCTCACTCACGTCTCTTCAGTACATAGAGAGTTACGCCCGCCGATTCCAACTTTGCCCGCGCTTCAATGAGAAGTCATGTCAGCCAGCACTGGTTGGTATCAGCCAGCACTGGTTGGTGGAAGGTGTGCACCATGAATCGCGAAAGAGGCAACTTTCATAAAATCCAGACCGATTCTGCTCGATGGCTCGTAGTAGCTTCGGGCGAGATGCAGAACCCCAAGTTCCACGTAGTGAGAGACGTTTGTAAATTCAAAGGCATTGTTCTCCACTTCTGCTCCTACAAAAGCAGAGCCACCTTCAAAGACGCCAACGTTTTAATCACCGGTTGTTGCAACTCAGGAATTGAAGGCTTACTTCGGTGCAAAGCCTTCAATTTGTCAGTGGACACGTGAGTCTATTCTCATACTCATGATTTAATTTTCTATAGTTGTTATAAGCATTTTTCAAAACGTTTAATTTATTTTAAATTATAATATTATAATCTTATTAGCATTACTTTTATCTTTAAATTCATTTTCATTTTAAATTATCATTTATCATTAATAAAATAATATGTTGAAATATTTTTAGTAAAATATATTCGTATATAAAGGAAATACTCAACTCGGTTGGTTTATATACGTGTATGATGATTTTGATCTCTATCACAATAATCTTGTTTTCTATTAACATGAAATGGAATCGATACTCATGGTTGTGATAATCTCTATGCAGCGGTATCTTTTCAATTTTCCCAGATAGACATAAACATAAATTATATATTATTAATCAACTTTATTTTCTATTAAAAAACATAAATTATATGTTATTAGTCAATTTTTTTTTTTTTTAAAGAATGTTATGCTGTTCATGAACTGACTATGATATTTAATCTTATTCAATTTTGTAGGTTATTTTAGGTTATATATATATTTATATTTATATTTATTTAATATTTAATATTTGTTATGTTATTCATGAATTGACTATGTTATTCACTTAATTATTATTTATTTAGATATATTTCTTTTTCACCATCATCATCAATTAATTAATATTATTCAATGTTATTTT
>APFE031631883.1:83564-118750 GCA_000404065.3 Pinus taeda
TTATTGATAGCTTGTATAGCAGTTTATAAATTTTTGTAACAAACAATAGTTATATTCATATGAGCTGAAATTAACTTGATTTTGGATTTTTTTTTTGAAATAGAAGTAAGTCAATTGTCTGGCCTCGCTTTATTAAATTCCAGATTATTCTGGAAACTGCAATAGAGATATATAGGTCAAATAGAAAATGAGTTATTGACAATCTGTTTAGCAGTAACAAACCGTTATGTTAATATCAATTAAACTTAATTTGATTGAGGATTTCAGGAATATTTGTAAATCTAAAACACATGATAAAAAAGGTCAATTAAATTGTTTAAACTGTTAATCAGATTCTAAATATGCTTGAAATCTATCATCAAAATCAAAATAAACAATTAAATAAAAGTAGCCTAACTATCGTATTAACTGCGAGTGAAATTGAGTTTTTGACAGTGATATAGTGACATTGGCACGGAATATCAGCGGGCCAAAATATTCTGGGGATTACCTGCACAAGCTCATTAAAGGATATCTGAAGAATACAAGGTTACACCAGACGCTGACAAACGTGGTTATTCCCACATTTGACATCAAAGTAGAGGAACCTGTAATATTCTCAACTTTTGCGGTAAGATTTTATGATAATATCAATCTGCGAAGCGTTCTTTAAAATGAATAAAATTTCCAATATCAGTTCCATCAATATATTACATTATATCTGTTTCAGGCCAAACAAAATGAGTTACACGATGCACTTTTGTATGATGTCTGCATTGGAACGTCAGCAGCCCCAACATACCTTCCTGCTCACTACTACTTTGAGACCAAAAATTCTACAGGCTGTACCCGAAGTTTCAATCTCATAGACGCGGGAATCGCAGCTAACAATCCAGTAAGGTTCTTTTTATATATTTTTCTTCGCTATTTGTTAATTTAATTGGCTTTATTTTGGATTTCTATAACATTTCAGAATCTAATCGATATAGAAAAAGTCAATTTTTGGCTTAAATATACCCTCAATCGAAATAAAGATGTCCGTTAATTGCTAACATGCTGACATATATGACTGGCATTGAAATTTTGGAGGCTATACCTTTCTACCAAACATTGTATAATGCAGTCTTTTCTATAAAATCTTGTCGCAGACATTACTTGCGATAAACCAGGTGAATAAACAAGCTATTATAGAAAATCCAAATTTTCTATTCCCAGCAACCAAGACTCAGGTGGGTTATAAATAGATACATATCTTTATAAGTTGGATTAATCCAGCCAAGCATTTATTGACATATTGGTTTTATTAAAGAAGATAGATTAATCCAGCGAAGTACGTTTTTTTTTTTAAGAATTAATTGATGAGTCAAATTTAGTTTGATTACAAATTCTGGGAATATATCTGAATTTGATGAAGAATAGCAAATTGAATTGTTTAATTTCAGTAAGGTTCTTGAGAATCAATTCAAGAATATTTTTAAGGGTTGGTTTGAGTGGTATAGAGCTAGATTTGAAAGTTTTTGGTATTGTTTCTAGTGATATAGAGCCAGCTTTGAAGTTTTTTGATATTGTTTCTGGTTGTAGTGGTGGCTAATTATCTGTTTAACTTTATTCAATTCCTGATATTGTTTCTAGTTGTAGTGGTGGCTAATTATCTGTTTAACTTTATTCAATTCCTTGGACTAGGGCAAGGCTTATAGTTTACTGGATTTACCAACCATAAAATATGGGAAACTAAGATTTCAGTACTTCCATTCTCAATTAAGAAAAAAGAAAAATAAGAGAAAAAAAATTCAAGAATATCTCCAAAATCTATAATCCTTAGAAATACTTCCAAAATGTATAATCTACATAAAAATAACACTTCCAAAATCTGTAATCTACATAAAAATACGATTAACTTACCAAGCTGTGCCTTAGGCAGTATTAACTGACCAAGCTGTGTTTTAAGCAGGATTAAATGACCAAGCTGTGTTTTAAGCAGGACACTAGCAAGTTTCTGGTGCTTTCTCTGCGAACTGGACAGAAAACAGCTGGTTACACCGCTGCTGAGGCTGCAAAATGGGGACTATTTAGATGGTTATACAATAACGGTCAAACACCCATAATTGACATGTTTAGTGAGTCAAGTGCAGATATGGTGGACATTCATGCAAATGTCGTGTTTCAAGCGTTAAAATCACCTCAGAACTATCTAAGAGTGCAGGTCTTTTCCTACTTATATAATCATTCTACTAGCATGCCTATTTACATATTAGAGTATGCTTTTCTGTGTGCTTTTTGTTTGTTTGGGGTGCATATGTCCATTCTGAAGAGCTCTAAAGAATTGTGTAACTGGGATTAGGCCAAATTATCAGGAGATGTAAGCTCAACTGATCTGTCAACGGAGAAGAATCTCCAAGAGTTGGTACGTATAGGCAAAGAGCTTTTGGACGGTCCAGTTTCAAGAGTGAATATAGAAAGCAGTGTTTTTGAACCACAGCCAGACGAAGGCACGAACAGGGATGCATTGACCGGGTAATTATCTGCAAGTTAGAGCAAATGACTGATAGTTTAGAATATATTTAGTATTGACGTTAATCTGGTTTGAATCATGGTATTAAAGAAAACTATTTGGCAGGTTTGCCAGGGCACTCTCAGGTGAAAGAAAATTGCGTCGATCATCCTCGAAATAGCATTCTCTGTATGTTTTAGGTTCTGAATACAGCTGCAGCGCGGTCCCCTTTGGTGTAACCGATCTGTTGGTTTTCATGGATTATATGAATGTAATGTGGTGTGATCAAATATATTATATGGGATGACTGGACTCAGCATAGTTTCTGTCTATTATTTGTAAGGTTAGAGTAGATGTAGTGTGGTGTGATAAAAATGTAATATGGTAGCAGGTTTTATTTGAATATTAGAATAAATGTAGTGTGGTGTCATAGAACGTAATATGGGAACAGTATCTGGAATCAAGGGTTGATTGCAGGCTTTGAATATCAAAACATGTAAGAGTTTGTTAATGCAGTTTCATGTGATGTAATCTGGAAATCTAATCAGCCTGTGAAAGGACACAAGCAAAAGTTTGAATAATAAGAACATGGATGTTAGATACTGCAGTATTAATGTAATTTGGTGGATTGACATGGACTATAATAGCAAGATCAAAATATGCATTATATGTAACTAAATATCAAAGTGATTAATAATATTAATTTATTTTGGTTGATGCACAAAGATTGATAATAATTTTGTGGATTTTAAAATGTGCATGGGCACAAGCGATTGCATTAAAGAACCATAGCTTTTTTATTTAATAAATCTTAGTTTGGCAGTTGGTGCGTAGATAGGAATAGAGTTGCATATTTTACATGTGTAGGTATACATTCAAATTCTATGGAAATATAGTTGTAAAGTTATATATATGGAAGATTAAGTAAAATAATTTGTTATTTTAATAAAATATAATTTAATATTTCGACATTTCATTTTCATAGGTTTAAGTTTGTTTTGGCATTGTCAAATATTAGAAGTGGTTTGGTTTTTTTTGAGATGTTAAATTTTTTTTAATTATTCTGAATGAATTTAAAATTTTAATTAATGTATTTTAACAATTATAATTTGAAATTTACTTTAAGATATAATTATATTTATATTATATTTAATACACATTTTTTGTATAATATATATTTTAAATATTTGTCTATATAAATTGCAATTTTTTTTTTTTTATAAAATTTTGTCAACTAAATGTACATATCAATCGTTTTTGTTTTTCTCATTAGGATTCATTTCAAGACCATTATATTCCAATATTTATTATCAAATATTTTGAGCCTTATAATCTAAATATTATTATATATTATAATTTTATTTATTTTAAAAAGATTTTATTTTTATTAAAACTATATGATATATTATACTCACTTTCTTTCATAATAAGAAATTTTGCTTATAAAATGACATTATAAAATTTTATAAAACATATCAAAATGCTAGACCATAAATATCTGCGGGAAAAAAAAGGTTCGGAATCAACTTTTAATTCTGAGAATCACTTTTCAAAGCACTAACTGTCAAAATTTGTTATGGGTTTTGCTAATTCCATCTCCAGCCCAATAATATCGTTAAAATCACGAGGTGCCTCCAACCCATTCCAAGGGAGCAGTGACGCTTTACGAAATACCCCGATACACATGCGTTGTCGAGTGAAATCGCTCGAAGGAACGCTACCTTGCGTTTTGTTATTATTTCTTTATGCCGGCAGCCTTTAGCAATTTGCTGCAGGGAATGCACGTTTTTCTTTCTTTCTTTAATAAAGTGTGAAAATTTATTAAAATTTAGTTGTTAATTTAAAAGCGAAGTTAGTTATTATTAGTTGTTATTTAAGAATGCAGGCTAGTTGATTACTGTTATTTCGAAAACTAAGTTACTTTGAATTACTCTGTTTTCACTCCTACCAGATATTTGCAAGGAAGCAGAATTTTCAAATCGGATGCCTCCGGAGATTAGCCAGTCTCCCAATATTAGGTAGTTAACCTTTTTTTCGAGGAAAATAACCTTAAGCAAGCAATAAAAAAATATTATTTATATATAAAATAATATATTTAATAAATTTAATATAACATATTAGATATTTATAAGACAAATAAGATAAATAAAATTTTATTTAAAAATAAATTATCTAATAAAATATAATAAATCAAATTATTTTAAAATTTTAGAAATAAAATATACACATTCAATCATTTAAACTGATTTATTTAAGTTAATACCACACATCTCATTATCCAAACAAAATGTATCAGCCATATGGTTAGACACATTTGGATAAACATATGATGCTTTTCTTATTAATATGATACCAAACCAAAAATTATCAAACATGTTTTATGGCAATATAGATTTAGAAAAATAAAAATAAGAACACATGTTTGGATAAACATGTGATGCCATTTCTCATTAATATGATATACATAAATACAATATTGTGTGATCATTGATTCATTTTTCAAAATAACCTTTTCTCTAAAGATCATTCATGTTCACTTGAGACATTTCATATTTACTCTTAATTGATTAATACAAATTTATCATAATCGCTGAGTATTAGATTACCAATATCGACCCCCTTAATGCAAAGAGGTATATATGAGTATAGGAAGAAAGATGAAATATAACAGTTAATGTGCTCTTTGAATCTGGTGGTTTAAGAAATTCTGCAAATGAAATGGGTAGTATAAGTCAAAATATTCTAATAAATGGTGGTTGAAGATTTACCACCAAATTTGAAACTTGGCTTGAAGTAGTTCCCAAAATAACTATTAGTTTAGGCAGAACTTGATTTCTTCTAAGAAATGGAAGTGCTCATATACCAAGCTAGTTTGAATTACTCTTTTACTCCAACCAGTTGCTTGCAAGGAAGGAGGGATTTCACTCCAACCAGATTCCTCTAGGTCTTAAACAATTAACGTTACTTCCAAGAAAAATAAACCCTTAATCAACCAAAATACATATTTTATATACAAAATAATATATTTTTAATAAATTATATCTTAAGGAAGCAAATAATAAACATTTTATGATACAATAAATATATTTTTATAAATTTATATACACATATATAAGATATTTTATGAAAAAACAAGATAAATAATTTGATTAAAATAAATTAATAAAATTACTAAAATAATTAATCAATCAATTTTAGATTTTTAGAAAATAAAGTATACACAATAAATCATTTAAACTAATTTATTTAAGTTAATACCACACATCTCATTATCAAAGCAAAAAGTATCAACCATATGGTTAGACACACAAAAATGAGAATACAAATTTTGATAAACATATGATGTTTTTCTCATAAACGATACCAAACAAAAAATTATCAAACATGTTGTCTAGCAATAGAGATTTAGAAAAATGAAAATACGAATACATGTTTAGATAAACATGTCATGTCATTTCTCATTAACATGATACACATAAATACAATATCATGTGACCATTGGATTCATTTTTCAAAATAATTTTTAATCTAAAGATCATTCATGTTTACTTGAGATTCTTCATATTCACTCTTAATTGATTGATACAAATTTACCATAACCTCTGATGGTTAGGTTTGCAATATCGACCCCCTTAATATGAAGAGGTATATATGAGTATATGAAGAGGAATATATGAGTATAGGAAGAAAGTTGAAATTTCGAAGCCTATAGCAGTTAATATGCTCTTTCAATCTGGTGGTTTAAGAAATTCCACAAACGAAATGGGTGGTATAAGTTAAAATCTTCTACTAAATAGTGGTTTAAGATTGACCACTAACTTTGTGATGCATGAATCAATTGTTTTGAGAAATCTCAACAATCGGCCCCATGTTTCAATCTCCTATACAGTCCAATCTTTCAAAAACCCTACTCTGATTACCTTATACAAGTCCAACAACCGATATTTCTTTTTATTTGATAGAACTACTTGCGATATAGCATAGATCATAACACATTAAATCAAATGGTCCATATTCTATCGCATAATCGCAAGTTACGAGGTTTCAGGTTTTGGAGCTTTCCCTTTTGTATTGTTGCGATGCGATCGATTGCAATCGCACATCGCAATGTCACACAACCGGGTCTCAATAACACACAAGCCTTCCTGTAATGCGGGATTTTGTGATTGCACTTCACAACTCCTTAAGGTTGCGCTCTGACCACACTCCACTATCTGTTTGCGATGATCACATATCACAATTCTCCAAGGCTTGAGGTCCGCCCCTTGCAAACAAATCTTTTGTGATGCGATGCGTGTGATCCAATGGTTGGCAGAGTTTCGCACCATTGGTTGGACTTTAGATCAACGAATGAGATCTTTAAAGGACCAACAATGTTTTTTTTTTTTTTTTTTTTTTTTTTTTTTTTTTTTTCTGAATTAGACTATTCTATTATATACAGGAGACCAAAAAACAGTTACAATCAGGCTTACAGCGGGACCCTACTGCCAGAGATAATGGCAGAGAGGCTCAACCATTGGACCATGCTTGTGTTTAGAACCCAAAAAATTCCCACGCAGGGGAGAAACAGAGAAATTCCCACGCAGGGGAGAACTAGAACCAAAACAGTGAACCAGTCCCAAATGTAGAACAAAATTCCCACGCAGGGGAGAGCCACAGTGGCCATCTGTCTCATTCCCAAAAAACCCAAATCATAGACATTATGACACGTATACGGCATGACCTACCTTGACAATACGACACGTAAGCTAACAAAGACAAGTGGATGAAGAAACCTGACCAGAGAGCCACAACCCGGACCATGCATCAGTGCGAGAATTGGAGCAACGAGCTATTCCTCCGGCTCCTCCTCCACGATCGGGCACGGTCTGTAATAGTCCTCCTCTAGCTCCGTGGTTGCAGCTTCCTTGGCCACTACAGGTGTGCGTTCGCTATTATCCTTCTGAGGATTCGGCACCTCAACAGACTTGCCTTTGTCTGCCTGGGCCAAATTGGTCGCGTGGGTCTCGTCTATGGGTGGTGCAAGATCAGGCAGAGCGCTGGTGCCGCCTTCTTCCTCATATTCATCAATAAACAGGACTAAAATGTGGGCGTTAATACGTGGGTGAGTCAAGCGACTATAAAAGGAGAATATGGCGGAGCCAAAGAAGGGAGCAGCAGAGGTTCCAGGGGGGCTAGCGTCCAGGAATTGGGTGGGCTGGGAGGGATTGGAGGTGGCAGAGCTGGGGCAATGACAGAAGCAGTGGCAGTGCGGGAAATGGCAAGGTGGACGAGTATCCTCCACAGCTGGGTGCCGCGAGGTTCCTCCTCTGCTGGAGCCCCGACGGCTCAACATCCTTGGACGTTCACGGACCATACTGGCAGGGAAGTTCAGGGAATAATCCAACTGAACAAGTAGGTTCGAGCTGTAACAAAATAGGGCAGAGCCTGTATTAACCAGAATTTGGATACGAATCAACCAAAAATCAAATAGCAGGTGGACAGGGACGCAAAGAGGGCCTCTGTAAATAGAGCTCCCATCTCTACCTCGGTGGTCGTCCTCCATTAAGGCAGCCATCGCATCCATCGCAGAGCCGAGAGGGGTAGCGTAGCCGAGAGAGGTCGGAGTCTTAATGCTCCCGGCCTGCCATCCTGTGGCTATTAAAGCCACTGTCCGGGAGTGACCTGCTCCTCCATATCCCAAGTAAGCCTTGTGTGTGATGGGCATGTGGCCTTCACGAGACCCTTGTCCCGTCAACCCAATTATGCTAGCTAGCACCCGCATCCGGGATGTTGGCATCATTTTGAACCAGGTGAATGCATTCCTGAGCTTTTGCATGATTTTTTAGAATGTCAAGAGTTCATGCCTGTAGAGTAACTACGGTTTCCACACCAATGTTGGCGAGGAGATCAGCTACTTTGTTGCCTTCTCTTCTTGTGTGGTTGAAGGTGACAGCTCTATTGTTGAATAATTCTTGCTCCAGAGCTTCCAACCTCCAGCTCGTAGCAATTTTTTTTGCATTTGAACCATTCAGGAGGTGCTTGGCCATGTTGATCACGATTTGGGAGTCTCCTTCTACCTCCAGGGGGCTAAAGTTGTTTTGCCTTGAAAGAATGAGTCCCTGCTAGAGACCTTCCAACTCAGTCGAGTTGTTTGTGTCCCATCCAATATTTCCATAATAAATCTGTAGAGGCTTGCCTTCATAGTCTCTGATGATTCCACCGTAGCCTGCATTCCCAGGATTGCCTTTCGAGGCTCCATCGAAGTTGAGTTTGTAGGAGTGCTTAGATGGGGCGATCCAAAAGGTCTGACCTATTCTGCTGCTTTTGTGTTTGGTTGTGTTCTAGGACTGCTCGGGAAGTTTTAAATTCTAGTTGTCCCATATGGCTTTCTCGTTGTCTTGAGTTGGGAGATCTTCCTTGTTCCATAATCTGAGCTTCAAGGTTTCTTCTAGGTTCCCATAGACCTTTCTCTAGATGACATCAATCAAGGTGTACTGGTCTTTAAATATCCTTTTATTTCATTCTTTCCATATATTCCATAGAAGCAGGCCAGGAAGCAAGCGCCATAGGTGGTTGAGAATTTCACATTTATATGGATGCATTGGCCAGTGCCTTAATGTGTTTTTTATGTCATTTGAAAGCCTACATCTTCTCTGACTCCTGAAGCTGGCCTTTTCCCATAGTATATTAGCCAAGGGACAGTCATCCAGTAGGTTCTGAGTAGTTTCCTTTTGAGATTTGCAGTTTACACACATGGAGGGGCCATGATAATTTCTTCTCCGGAGTTTTTCCCAAGTTAGAATTTTTTTGTGCCCAACCAGCCATAAGAAGAGTGAAACTTTTGGCCAAGAATTTAACTTCCAAATTTTGGACCATATTGGATCTATCATAGAGGGATCTTTGCTTACAATTTTGTAGGCTTCTACAGTGATGAAAGCCCCCTTAGGCCTATAGCCCCATCGCAAGATGTCTTTGTCCGCTGAGTATCTGATGCGTCTTCACTGTAGCTCTCTTTCCAGCTCGGCTGTGAAGGGATGTTCCTCGTTCCTCGTTAGTTGGATACCCTGCTTCCACTGTCAATATCCTGGCTCTTGTTCCTTTTCCCAGTACTCCCATATTTTGTGTTGTTGTTGGTCCTCATCGAGGAAGTTGGGGGGGATATGTAGGAGCCCATTTAGCTTTGGCATTCGATTCCAGGCATCCGTCCAAAATCTGGCCGTGCGACCATTTCAAACTTCCCAAAAACTGTGTTGCTGAATCAACTGGAAGTGTTGTCTAGCCGCATTCCACATCAATGAGCCCTAGGTGGTGGGAATGTAGTGTATGATTTCCTCCTGTGGCCTGTTGTTGGCATACTTAGCAGTCCAGATGATAGCCCAGGGTTTTCCGGGTGAGGAGAGCCATTTCCACCATATTTTTCCGCTCATGATTGCATTGCTGTGATTTGGGTCTCTTAGACCAATACCGCCTTTTTCCTTGGTAGTGAAAATAGTGTTCCATTTTACCAGGGCCCATTTATTATTGGTGGAGGTGTTACCCCTGAGGAAACATCTTTGTAGGTCTCTTAGTCGTTTGAGGACCTATTTGGGGGCTGCCAAGATTGAGAACAGATATAGAGGCATTGCCTACAGTACTGCTTTTATGAGCACTACTCGACTGGAAATGTTTAGGGATCTATATGTCCAACGGTTGAGATGCAGTTCTATCTTTTCCAGAAGCCTTCTCCAGGCGGAGTGCTTAATGGTGGAGGCAGTCAGGGGGGTGCCAAGATAAATGGAAGGAAGAGAGGCAATGGGGAAGCCCAATATTCTAGCCACAGCTAGCTTGACCACTGGTTGTGTATGAAAGAAGAAGATTTGCGATTTAGACTTGTTAATGTTTGTGCCAGAGGCCTCAGAGAAATCATTGAGCAGGGATTAAAATAAATGGAGCTCCGTTTTCCGACCTCTTTTTTTGAAATCTTTGGTTATGAGCCCACCAGCCCAGTGGCTTCCTGGTTGTATGCCAAGTTGTCTTTGTTGGTATGCTTTTGAGATTACCACTTCCAGTTTATTTAGCTGGAGTTCTGTGATTTTGTTGTAGTCCCTTTTATGGCAAACCATTTCCAATTGGAGGATATCTAATCCATCCAGATCTATGCCTTCTTGTTCTTCCTCCATGTGCTGCGCCTGACCTCCTTCTGATGTCAAAGGATCCATACTCTGGGATTGATCTGCTATGCCATCTACATCCATATTTTGCGTTTTCTCTTGTAGCTTTTCATGGGTGATAGTGGGTCCAGTTTGAGTGTCCTGCGGAGGTTGGGACTAAGGGGGAAGATCCGAGGGCAGAGGGTTGGGATGAACATCTCTAGGAGGTTGAGAGATCTTTTGATTTGGACCTGGAGAGTGGGAGGCTTGGGTGAGTATTTCAAAGCTATTACTGGTTGAGGGGGTTCCAGCAGTATTGTGCAAGGGCTTTTTCCCAGTCTGGGGCTTTTTATGCGAGCGCTTTTGACTTGGAGCTTTGGTAAATCCATCTTGGGATGGGGGATTGAGGGGATCTGTAGTGCTATTCATGGCATTTAAAGGGCAATCTCGGAACAAATGGCCATGGGCGTGACATTTCTGGTGTCGGAAAGGGACATGTTCATAGTCTAAGGGTTGAATCCATTCGTTATCATGGTGAGCAAGACTTACTATATCCGGCAGGGCCTGGTCCAAGCGCATGAAGACGCAGATCCCGGCATATGAGGTGTATCGCTGGAGCTTTGTTTCTTTGGCTGCCTTTATGTATTCCCCCAGGCCGTTTCCTATGTCTTTGAGCAGACTTTCCTCCCAATATTCCTCTGGAAGTGAGTACATTCGTATCCAAACCTGAACCCAAGTCAGGTCTTCTTTGTCCGGGTTGAATCTGGCTATCCAGTCTCTGAGATATAGTCCGGCTGAGTTGAAGAAGTAAGGGCCCTCGTCCATGATTCTGTACTTGTCTTCCAAGTAGAGGAAGATGGCTGTGAAAAATCCTTTTGGACCCAGGCACAAAGTTACGTGTCCCTTGGGTTTCCATTTTGCTACTATCCAACCCCGCAGCGCTTTCTCTATTGGCCAGAACCCCATGAACTTTCCTATGAGGGCATGATCCCTCATGTATTGGATGCGCTCATTAATCTTCTGACCTGGTAGCTCTATTCTTGGCCTCACAGCTGCAATGGGCTTGCAGGTATTGGAGGTTATTTTTAGTCTGTCCTCTTCTCTCTCAGTCCTCCCATGGTTATCATTTGTCTTGTTTGCTTGCTGACTCGGTCCTGTTTTCTTGTTTTTTCCGCTTTCTGTGCTCTGAGCGCTTCCTCATCTACTGAACCAAAGATGATGGTCGCGTCCTTCTCTGTCTGCATGTCAGTGCTTTGAGGGGAGAGCGACTGCCCTCCCCCCTATGGGGGATCCATGTTCGTTACTTCCGTGCCTCTGGCAGCTTTGGTGTTTGCGGCAGGAGGTCAGGTCCTTGGTCGATGAATCGAAGGGTCGTGCTGCGCCGCTTCAATGGTTGCAGAAACCCTTGCAGTCGACCTTCAGCACTCTCCTCATGATCGTCTTTCCAAGTCAAGCCCCCATTGTTAAACGACCAACAATGTTAATAATACAAAGGCTTGTGATTTCTTTTGGAATCTGAGTTTTATATCGTGAGGCATAAAAATAGAGAAACACTTGATTCTGTCCCAAATACAAATAAATAAAGGCGAACGAGAGTTTCAGAAACTTAATATATAATCATACACATGGCATCATTTATTCATAATAAAAATATGTTTACAGAGTCTTGTCTTTGGCTCTATTACAACAAATAAAGATCTTTGTTTCAATCTAGAACCCTCTCTCTAACTTGACTTTCACTTCACTTAATCCTCTCGCTCTCTGCCCATTCCAATCCTTCTACATTACATTTTTCTCCTTTTTATCACTCGAATCCCACTCTAACTAATCAATGTCTATCTTTAAACATTCTAACAACTCATTCTCTATTTTCAAGCTCTATCACACCGTTAAGCTAACAACTTATCTTTGAATCTAAAATAAGACAATTACCTAACTTATTACAATAAATCAAATACAACTCATTTCTTGAGAGATCCAACCCTCTCAGTAAAACTGACTTTCGACCACTCAGGTTAGTGAAATTCAACTTGTTTAGCCACAACATGTGAAAAAGATTTCACATTGCTGGCTAAGTCCAAATTTTCCTGCATCAGACTCCCAGGGAAGAAAAGAATCATCTTTCAAACTTTCAGGACTTACTCCATGCTTATGCAACTCTGTTGTTGTCAACTAGCTAGCATCCTCTACTAGTTGTCCTTTCCATTTGACTAGATATTGGAAATAAATCTGTCCTCTGGTTCTTTTGGATACTCTTTTCTCCAAAATAGCTTCCACTTCTTTCTCGGTTGTCTTTGGCATCTGTTCTTCCCAGTTCATAGTTTGAACTTCATCTCCTATAGTTTCCTCCTGTAGCTCTATCTTTGCCTCTTTGTATGGATACAATTCTGCAACATTGAAGATAGATGATATTCCAATCCCTTTTGGAAATTCAATTTCATAAGAATTAGCTGAAAATTTTCTTACAATTCTACATGGTCCTATCTTTTTCATTTTCAATTTATTGTAAGTTTAACAGAAAATATTTCTTTTCTCAAATACACCATCACTAAATCTCCCACTTGGAATTCTTTCTCTCTTCTTTCCATATCTACCCTCTGTTTGTATTTACTGTTGCTTTCCTGCACTTTGCCTATAACATCTTCTTGTAGTCTCTACATCTGCTCTACAAACTCTTTAGCTTTTGCACTTCGTGTCTCCTATTTACCCAAATTTCTGAGCCCATACACACCTCTTGGATTCGTTCCAAAAACAATCTGAAATGGACTCATTCCAGTACTTTGGTTTGGGGTGCCATTATAAGTAAACTCAGCCTGAGCTAGTGCTAAATCACACTGCTTATGATTTTGATACACTAAACTTCTCAATAGTTTCCCAAGCTTTTGTTTACTACTTCGGTCTGTCCATCTGTTTGTGGATGGTATGCTGAACTAAAACTGAGGTTAGCTCCTAATTTCTTCGAAAGGGTTCTCGAAAAATGCCCTACGAAATTTGTATCCCTATCAGACACAATACTTACAGGTAATCCATGTAATCTTACGATTTCTGAAAAGAATAGATTAGCTATGTGTGTTGCGTCACTAGTTTTCTTACAAGTAATGAAATGTGTCATCTTGGAAAATCTATCTACCACAACATAAATGGAATCATTCCCTCTTTGAGATTTTGGTAACCCCAAAACAAAATCCATGCTAACTGCATCCCATGGTTGGTCTGGTATTGGTAATGGAAAATACAATCCTGTGTTCTAACTTCTCCCCTTTGAATGCTGACATATCCTGCATTTCTCAACAAATATCTTAACATCAATTTACATTTTTGGCCAATAATAAAAACCATTCACCTGAGCAAAGGTTTTCTCTTGTCCAAAGTGACCAGATAATCCTCCGCCATGTTTTTCCTTTATTATGTTTTCCCTCATAGAACATTTGGGAATACACAACTTGTTGCCTTTAAACATTAAGCCTCCTTGGATGAGATAGTCTAACCACTGACTTCTGTTATGAACTATTGGATTTTGCATTGCTATATAGATATCTTTGAAATCCGTATCATCTTTGTACATTTCAATCATTTCTTCAAATCCTACAACACCAACTTTGAATTCTTTTACAATAAAACTTACCCTGCTTAATGCATCAATGACTTTATTCAACTTACCACTTCTGTGCTTTATCACAAAAGTAGCTTTGGAAAAATTCAACCAACTTGGCATGCTTCTGGTTCAACTTTGGCTAGTTGTTTATGAACTGTAATGCATGATTGTCATAATACAATCTAAACTCTTTCGACAACAAATAATGTCTCGATTTTTCCAAGGCTTGTGCAATAGCGTAAAACTCTTTATCGTAAGAAGAATAAATCTTCTTCACTTCATTCAATTTCTCACTAAGGTACACTATCGATCTTTTTTCCTAACTCAGAACTACACCAACTGCAACTCCACCAGCATCTGTTTCAACTTGAAATACCTTTTCAAAATTGCGCAAAGCTAAAATCGGTTCTTCTGTGATTTTCCTCTTCAACAACTTAAAATTCTTGTTTGTTTCTTCTGTCCACTTGAATGGTTGATTGATCTCCTTAATTGTTTCAAGAATTGGTGCACAAATTTGACTAAAACCTCTAATAAACTTTCTGTAAAAACTTGCAAGACCATGGAAGCTTCTTACCTCAAATATATTTCTAGGAATAGGCTAGTTCTAAATTGCTTGGACTTTCTCTGGATCCATTTTCAATCCTTCTTTAGAAACTACAAATCCCAAATAAATCAATTATTCCTTCATAAAATACATTTCTTCATATTTATCAGTAGTTTCTCTTTCTACAGAGTTCTTAAAACCAATTTAAGATTCTCTAGATGTTCTTCCTTACTTTTACTAAAAACTAGAATATCATCAAGATAAACAATAACAAACTTGCCTGCATATTCCTTCAAGACTTCGTTCATCAATCTCATGAATGTGCTAGGCGCATTAGTGAGTCCAAAAGGCATCACTAACCACTCGTACAACCCACTGTGTAGTCTTCCATTCATCTCCTTCTCGAATTCTTATTTGATGATATCCACTCTTAATATCTATTTTAGTAAAATACTTTGATCCACTCAAAAAATCCATTAAATCATCCATGTGTGGCAAAGGAAATCTATACCTTATTGTGGTCTTGTTTATGGCTTTGGAATCTGTGCACATATGCCATTCACCTCCTTTCTTTGGAATGAGTATTGTTGGTACAAAACATGGACTAAGACTCTCTCTAATTAGTCCCTTGTCCATCGGTTCGTGCACTTGACTTCCAACTTTTTCATTCTCTTGAGGAGTTAATCTGTATGCTTCTTTATTTGGCAAACTCGCTCCTGGTATTAGATCAATATGATGACTAATACTCATGATCGGTGGCAACGCATTCAACAACTCATCCAAAATAATATAAACAAAATCATTTAACTGAGTTTTGATTTCCTCAAGTAAATCATCTAAGTTTGTGGAAGTTAGAATTACCTTCAGTATCCCTATGACAACAAAATGCATTTCTTCACCTTTCTCAATCTCTTGCAACAAATCCTTTCAACTCATTAGCATAATGCTATTCCTAGATGTTGCTTTGTCAGCATCATCCTTCAATGGTAGCAACGTATGCTTAGTCCCATCCTTCTCTAGAGTATAAGTGTTCTTCCTTCCGTCATGAATAGCTTTTTGATCAAACTGCCACAGTCTCCCCAACAATATATTGCATACATCCATGGGCACTACATCACATAATATTACATCCCTATACATACCAATATGTATTTCAACCTTGCATTGTTCTGTTACAATAATTTGATGTCCTTTGTACAACCATGACACTTTGTAAGGAGTAGGGTGCATTGTCTTTGCTAATACAAGCTTGTCCACCATCTTTGTAGAAACAAGGTCGTCAATGCTTCCACTATCAATTATTACCTCACGACACTTACCTTTTTATTTGCATGTAGTTTTGAATAAATTCTTCCTCTGTGCTAGTTCTTCAATCTCTTTCTCTGTCTTAAGCAAAGCCCTTCTCAACATTAGGGATTATCCTACTTTAGGGGGTTCTTCCTTCTCCATAAGTCGAGCTGTTTTGTGGCTTCACTTCAGGCACATTTGCATTCCTCCGACCTGCTGATTTACTATGATGACAGTCCCACTACAAATGTCCCCATTCTCCACATATGTCGCATCAAGCATCTCTTCCTTGGCCCCTTCCTCTAAGCGTAAACCTTCCTCTATTAAAATACCCTCTCTGCAGCAGTCTGCTACTTGAACTACCTATTTCATGCTAATGTTGTTGTCCCCTTAGTTTGGTAGCTCCTCTACCTCTTACTACGCTTCTTCCTCTATTCTTCAGATTATGTTTTCTCAACATCTTCTCCTCTACCTTGAAACTCGCCTCATAGGCATCCTCAATAGTCTTCAGACTTAACAAGCTAATCTTGTCTTGTATGTCATATCTTAAGCCATTGATATATCTGGCTACCTTCTCCATGTCCTACTCTAATAATTAATGTATTAAAAAAATTTGCGTACTCTTTAACAAAGATTCCTTTTTGTTGTAGATTTTGCAACTGTTTAAAAAGATTTAATTGATAGTCCTTAGGCATAAATTTGGCTTCATTTTACTTACTGTTTTGTCCAATTTCTTGATCTTGGACTTTCCTTTCCTCGTTATGGATGTCTATAGCTCGTCCCATGAAATAGCTGCATGTCCCTTCAATCTGGTAACTGAAAATCTCACCTTCTTCTGGTCATTAGCCTCCTCTTCATAGTCAATATATTTATCTAATGACCTAATCCAATCCATTAGTTTTTCTGCATTGAGACTCCCTTCATACGTAGGAATTTCCACCTTTGGTTTTCCTCCTACTTTCGCCAACATCTTGATGACTTTGGTAGTTTCATCTTCCTCCTCTTCTTCTTCTTTAGCACTATCATCCCCTTCATCAGGTGTTCTTCTATGAGTAGTCTCAATTGTTTCCATCCTCGTATGCAGACTTCGGATCTCTTTCAGCAGAACTACATTTGCTTCCAATCTTCCTCGACCAATGCCAGCTCCTCTCCTTGGTGGCATGTTTACTGCAATCAACTTTAATCTCTCTATGCTCTGATACCAAAAATGACGCAAGAATCAATTGTTTTGAGAAATCTCAACAATCAGCTCCGCGTTTCAATCTCCTTTACAGTCCAATCTTCTAAAAACACTACTTTGATTACCTTACACAAGCACAACAACCGATCTTTCTTTATATTTGATAGAATCACTCACGATACATTGTAGATTGTAACACATTAGATCTAACGGTCCATATTCTATCGCATAATCCCAAGTCACAAAGTTTCAAGTTCTCGAGCTTTCCCTTTTGTATTGTTGCGATGTGATGGATCACAATCGCACATCCCAATGTCACACAACCAGGTCTCGATAACACACAAGCCTTCCTGCGATGCGAGATTTCGCGATCACACTTCGCAACTCCTTAAGGCCGCGGTCCGACCACACTCCACTGTCTATTTGCGATGTGATATTGCAGTGATCACATATCGCAATTCTTCAATGCTTGGGGTCCACCCCTTCCAAACAAATGTTTTGTGATGTGATGCAAGTGATCCAACGGTCGGTGAAATTTCGCATCGTTGATTAGACTTTAGATCAATGGCTGAGGTCTTTAAATGACTCAACACTGTTAATAATAGAAAGGCCTGCGATTTCTTCTGGACTCTAAGTTTATATCGTGAGGCATAAAAATAGAGAAACACTTGATTCTGTCCCAAATACAAATAAACAAAGGCGAACCAGAGTTCCCATAGACTTAACATATAATCATACACATGGCATAATTTATTCATAATAAAAATATATTTACAAAGTCTTTCATTTTGCTCTATTATAGCGATTAAGACCTATGTTTCAATTTCGAATCCTCACTCTGACTTGACTCTTGCTTCACTCAATCCTCTCACTCTCTTCCCATTCCAATCCTTCTACATTATATTTTTCTCCTTTTTATCAGTTGAATCCCACTCTAACTAGTCAATCTCTATCTTTAAACATTCTGACAACTTAATCTCTATTTTCAAGCTCTATCACACCCTTAAGCTAACAACTTATATTTGAATCTAAAATAAGACAATTTCCTAGCTTATTACAATAAATGAAATACAACTCATTTCTTGAGAGATACAACCCTCTCGGTAAAAACTTACTTTTGACCACTTGCGTCAGTGAAATTCAACTTGTTTAGGCACAACATGTGAACAAACTTTCACATTGTTGGCTAAGTCCATATGCTCCTGCATCACTTTGAAACTTGGCTTGAAGTAGTTGCCAAAATAATAATTATTTTAGGCAAAAGTTGATTTCTTCTAAGAAATGGAAGTGCTCGTAGATGGTGGTTTAAAGATGATCACAAACTAATGTCTATAAAAAGTTGTAAGTCTTCTATTGAGTGGTGGTTTAAGGATGACCACAATCCAAATCATGCTCATGGAATACTAGTTTGGCTACAACCTTGAATCTAGCTCTAACTAACTTAGTTTTAGGTTTTGGTTTCTTGCTCTAGTTCTGGTGGTGACTCAAACTTGTTTTTTTTCCATTTGATTGATAGGACTTCAAAACTTGAATCATAATAATCAATCATTTTTCCGTATCAAATACAAGGTGAGAATCTATAAACATCTCCATTACAAGACTTGTCAATACTCGAAGATGGATTCTATGGTATGACTAATACATATTCTTTGTTTTTTTTTACTATTACCAGGACTTTATCCACTCAAGATGAATATTTACTCTTGCAAGGTTCTTATGATTGGAACATCTATCTCAAGGATTATTATTCTTCTAACAATTGTCATAAGTATGAATGTAAAAACACTCATTCTTCATGTGACCAACTTGATAAGAATATTGAAAATGAGAAATATAATATTGAAATGGAGGAAACAAACATGAAATTTGTTGAAGAAACTTAAGACTTTCGAATTGGATTCATTTGAAATAACTTGAAATGTGAAATGCCACTTCATTTTATTGTCCAACTCCATATCTATGCTTGTTGTTGATGGCTTCTTTCCAATGTTTCATCATAGGATTGGGAAGTGAAAATATAACTTCATCTTTATTTGAATATGCATATCATGTGCTAGTTGTTCATAAGAATTTTCTTGAAAGAAAAAAAAAAGTAATTTAGAACAAGGACTAATTTAGCATGATGGTTCTTTTGTCGTAGTTATTATTATTGAAGTTGTGATTCAAGTTGTAGAAATTCAATTTTGTCTTGTGAATTTTGTAAATAGGTTAGAACATCTATGAGAGTGGCTTGAAGATTTTCACTTCAGTATTAACAATAAAGAATATCATAATACTGAATAACTCTCGTGCTTTATTAACTGAAATTATTTTTCAACAATTTAGACTCAACAATTGAGGAGTGTTATTTTCTCCTAAAATTTAGACTAAACAAATGTCGAGTGTGATTTTCTACCAAAAATATATCTATGTTTACAATGAAAATTAAGTAGTAAACTTACAAATGAATATTTGCAAGGTACAAATATTCTTAATGCTGAATTGAATTAATATTCAAGATTCAATATGCCTTTTATGCTTTTTTCTTTTATTACTGGATTGATTAATTTAAATAGATGCCTACATGAATTAAAGGGGTTTATTCTTCTAACCTATAATATACTTCATTGCCAAAAACAATATTTCTAGCATCTGTTGTGAAAGATAGCTTTAGGATAAAAGAAAATTCCGGTTGCTCGAAGCTTCATTAGACTTTAGAAAACAAAAATTTCAAATGACGAAAATATGGTGATGTTAGCCATCGAAGGAATATGAAGAAAATGACACAAAATTTCTTGGAAATAAGGCTTTTCCACTAAATAACACAAATTCTTCAAAGAATGACAAATCTTGAATTAATTGAATATAATTTCTTTCCTTAGGATTATACTTTCTTCTTATATGCGGTCTCCTTTTCATGCAAGCATGACCCCATTGCGAAGATCAAATTAACTATAATAAAAATATATGTGGACTGTTACTATATCCCTTGCAGTTTGTAGCTCTATTCCTGTAGTTAGAACATTCATAATACTAACTATAAAATGTGTTTCTATACCTTGGTGTATAGGGTGAATATTTGTTGAGGGTGTCTCACTCTTGAGAATACCCAAGGCTTTATTGTCATCCATTTTTGAATTCCCTTTGATGATTTGGAATTATTAATGCATTGTCTTGATTTCTTCGGTTATTGGGCTTCCATCATTCAGTGTTGTTTGATTTGTGTAGGACTTTGACTTTGGGATTCTCTCCATTTTTAGCATGAGGCTTCGTTTCATGAAACTTCCTTTCTTCCTTGAAATGTGATTTCTCTTCATCTTTGGGATGATGTTTCTCTTCATGTGGCTGCTCTTCATCATTGGGATGAGGCTTCTCTTCTTTAGCATGTGGCTTTTCATCATTTTTGGAGCATGAGGACTCACCAACATATCCGAGAACTGTATTGATAAGTGATGATCTCTGGAAATAGATAATATCATCCAAGACCCATGAACCCTTCAATTTATGTTTCATATTGTCCAATTATTCTCTCAATGTGACAATTTTTTGCTCACAGATCATGTAGTATTATTCCTTCTGCTTCATCTGATTTCTTAAGACATCCTCACTCCTTTTGGCTTCTTCAAGATTCGTCTTCAAAGTAGTGATTTTCTTTCCATTTTCTTTATCTTTTTTATTCCACTTTGATTTTTCCTTTTCCTTGAGTTGGCTTTTCAAGTTACTTTCTCCCTTGTTCGGTTCTTCTAACATGTTTTTGAGGTGCTCCACATCCTTCTTTACTTCATCAAGTTCTAGATCCTTTTTTGGTGTTTTTTGTTTATTAATTTGATTTTGAATCCAAGTGATTTCAACTAGATGCCATTTCTAGTTATCATAATACCTTGTCTTCTCGGACTTCAAATCTTCAATTTACTTAGAAGCACTATTATACCAACCTTTGACCAAATCCCTATCCCATTCCAATTTAAATTTTGTGTCTTTGAGGGATTTAATATATACTTCAGGGTCAACAACCATATTATCTTCAACTGTAGGTTCCATCTATCAAGTCCGAGTGCTATGAATCTACCTTCAAGTTGTTAAGCTTCCATTGAAGGACCAACTCTGATACCAATTGCTGGAAATATTGAGAGGGGGATGAATCAATATTTCCTTAATTTTTCACAGAATTGGTTAGTTTATTAAGTTAAACATTCGTAGCATTAATCAAGAAATAATTATGAAAGTCACATCAATTGAAAAATACACAGAATATGTCACCCAACAAGCTTTGAATTATGTATTGGTTACATTGAACAATTTAGCGCCTGAGTTGGAAGGAAGTACAAGAATCCCTAATGCATGAAGATGTTTGTAGACAAAGTCTGCAAGAATCTTCAACCTCTACAATCAATCCCTCTAACACCATTGTTATTGTTTCTATATCTATTGTTGCACTCACTATCTTCAACTGCCAATGTCATTGTCTCTACTACTACACTCTCCTTGCCTCTATTACTGATATTGCTACCTCTCCTACTACCACGTGTTATTATTATATTCAAAACAAGGTAGTCATCACTGTCACAATATACCTCCAATAACTCATGTGTCTTTGCACAAGAAATAAATAACTGTTCCAAATGATAACCACAGTCTCATTGTTTTGTAGACACTTCCTCTTGCTCTTCCTGTCATAGTATTGTCAAAAAGGTTTCACTTATTATACTACCTTCAAGAGTATTATTATTAATTTTACTATCACCACCAAGTTTACATAAAAAAAATATATCACATCATTTTCATATATCAGGGTCATACTCCCAAGTCATAGTCATACATACATAACTGTGAGGGTTGCTACTATACTGTGTTGTTTTAAGGTTTTGATCATATTGCTACACTTAACCAAACAAATTGATACTGTAACAATCATGGGACCCATGCTACAATCTGTAACCACACAAGGTAAAGGGTATTGTCACGTTTGTGATGTGAAGGTCTATATCGAGGATTCTTCACGCACTATAATGTTCAACTTACTCTTATTGCTCTTACTTTTTTACACAAAATATGCCCATCCTAGATTTTTCTCAACACTTATACAAAAATAATAATGAATTACCATGATAAAACCCCTACAATACACAATTCAAAATTATTGCATAAGTCATATCTAACTGCCATCAGGGTTGTTCATCAAATCAACCAATCAAGCTTAGATAACAAAGATTTGGTGTTTCTTGTATGACCAAAATTTTATATACATGTCTAATATGTAATACATGTAAGGGGCTATGAGTTACTTCATTTATATGATTCCTTTTCTCAATAAATGTCACAGTAGCACAACAAGGTACCATGATTCTATGCCAAAATTTATGTGTGACTTCTAGGTGTAGACATCAACTTACAAGATGTCAAACCCTAGACGGAAATGTAAATGCATCCAACTTTGTCTTTGTTGCAATTATCAAGAAAAGGCTCACCCAATAATACATATTTCAAGGCACCTAACTCTTTCGATATTCACACCTTTTCGTCGTTTGTTTTGTTTACAACTTAGAATTTGTGCTCAAATGAAACATTTTCTCACAAGGATTGCAACACATTAATTATTGGAAATATCATAGTTAAATTCTTACATAGATGGACCCTTGTCTTGCATTCACACAATAAAATATTCAAAAATTATAATTAATATGTTCAACGGAGTATTTATGTGTCATGTGATTCTTGTTATACCAATGCATGCACACAATCCCAATTCAATGTTGAGACTGGAATGCAACAAACCACTTCAAAGGCTATGCACATTGAATTCACACTTCAGATTATATATATATTTATATATATATATATATATTATATATTATATATATATATATATATATATATATATATATATATATATATATATATATATATATATATATATAGATTATATATATATAGATATATGTTTTGTTTCCATCACATAATTTGTAAGGTTCTGGTCATGCACATTACATCACATATGTCCCTACTCATAATTTGAATAGATGCGCTTGCAAAATATTATAATTTCCATTAAAAAATCACTCAAAGGATATAATTTAATTAATTAGGTAACCTCCAATGTAGCTATCAACTGCTAAATTGTTATTTCCATTAGAATGGTAATACATTTTGTTAAACAGATAAATTCCTCTTGCTGACAAGAACAATCTCCCTAGATCCTAAAAGGAAACTAGAAACAAAATGACAATCAACCTAGTTCCTTCCCTAAATCTATCTCTTCTTGAATTATAAGCTAACAAGGTGAGAAATGGAAAATCGTACCTTATTATGACATGATTGATGAAGATCCCTCTTTCTGCTTTAGTGCAACTCCTCCATGCTTGAATCTAGGCCTAAATTAATTCAAACTAGTGACCAAGGAGACTAGTAACAAACATCATTCCATTGAAAAAATATAAATAACATCATTCCAACGGAAGAGTATAAATATCATAAACCATCCATGAAATTTATCAATTAATCCATTAAACAATGAAATGAGAAGAAATGCTTGTTTATATTAATTTCGGAAACATAAAAGAGCTGAAAAACCTATGCCTTGATGTTGTGAAGCTCCTCCCATTGATCTCAATCCTCTCCAAGAATGATAAGCTATACAACCTGATTACTCCAGTGTAAACTTACTCTCAACAGTCTCCCTCATGCCCCCACCTATGCCTTCGTTAAATAGGCCCAAAGGACGTAGTTTGAAATCCTTAGTGTAAGGATGAGATCCACTAAAAGAGGTATAAGGGATCCTTAAAGAATGGGAATTAGTTCCATAAAAAATGAGGTTAGGCTAAAATATACATGAGGTTGAGGCTTTCTGTTGGGAATGATTCGACCAACAATGCTTCTAGATCTTAATTTTTATTGATTGAACTGCATAGTTTTTGTTCAGGAATAGAGCACATATCTACATAGTTTTATAGTGGAAGAAACTAAACATGTGCGATTTTTCTTCAGAAAAACCATGCAGATGCTCAAAAGCAAGGTTTTGTAAGAAGAGATCTAGAAATTCCACTTTATTCAAGGTATACAAGTTTTTGACTTGAAATGGAGTGCTTCATGACACTTGGATGGATGGTGAGAGATCCAATTCTGATGATTTATTTGTCATGGTGACAAAATGAAGTGTAACAGATTGCCGCCTAAAGTGCAAAGTCAAAAAATTTTAAGGACTGAAGTACTTTATCATATCAAGGATTGGATCAAAGATCATGGTTGGAAACCTACAAAAATCAATCAAGGATCACAATGTAATATAATAATAATCATTGAGGTAGGCATTTCCATACTCATAACATAAAAGTCTTAAATAACAATATGGAAATACATAATGTCAAAGTATATATAGGATGAACACAACCATCAAACATAAAACTCTTTGTATATTCATGAATACAAAACACCTCACAATCTGGATGGATGAAACTAGATCCAGGGTCTTGATCTCCATCTCTCAATCTATAGTACAAATTTAGCCATGCAAGTAAATGTCTCAAAGTCAAACATGGAAAAAAACAATTGATTACCAGTCAATGATGTGAACCGTTAACAAGCACGAGAGAAACCACCAATAATGACGATGGTTCTTAAGGTACTCCCAGTACAAGCTATGAACTACGAATAAGTGAAATGAAGTTGAACACTCATAGAATCATTCGATCGAATGCCAATGATGAGAACCTATTGTCAAAGGTGAGAAACCTACCATTAAGGCATGCAAGCTTCAAGGTACTGAAGGATTCTAGATCAACTTCACAAATAATGAGCTGAAGTTGATAGGAAGCGACCCGTCATAGGAAAGCCTATGACACAAAACACAATATCAAGTTTTGAAAATAGTTTGCAAGGAGCGACTCAAGGATGGATGACGCGAATGAAGGCAACAAATTGTAAGGTAATTTGAACTGAGTTTAAGTCTTTTGTTTAACATATAAGCGACACGAAAAAATGACTTGGCAATAATTGACTCAATGATAATACCCAAAACCAACTAAATAATTACAATAAGGTTCGATTAACTGTGAGACAAACGTATTCCCCAACCTAGAGAGATATGTGATGGAGTGTCATGTTGAGGAGTGATATAATAACTGGAATACAAGAAACAAACTTTTCTTCTCAATCTTCCCCCACCATTACTGGAAAGTGCTTGTTTATTTTGTACAATATTGAGGAGGATAACATATGCTTGTCTTGTAAGCTCATCCTTTGGATGAGTCCATTGAAGTATTTTTAACGAACCCTAAGAAGGAATGTTTCGGTCCCGTTATGCTTAACGATTCCTATAATTTTTAAATTTTTATGAATCCAATAAAGGGGTAACACGATGTCATTTTCTTTTAATATTTTGAAAAGTACATAGAAAGGAAACTCATTTAGTTCTTTTACCATAAAATTTTAATGAGCCTAGAGAAAGTAAAGCTCGACATTTTTCAATTTTTAGAGAGTCAGAAGAAAAACATAAGTAGATTCCATCAAGTTCTTTTTCATAAGCCTATTCCCTTAGGTCTGAAGAAGGATAAAATAATACAAGAGAGAACTCTATTGACCATGTTTTTCCAACATATACCTTACATAAAGGAAACTCATTCAGTTCTTTTATCGTCAAATTTTAACGAGCCCATAGAAAGTAAAGCTCAACATTTTTCAATTCTTAGAGAGTCAGAAGAAAAACATAAGTAGACTCCATCAGGTTCTTTTTCGTAAGTCTATTCCCTTAGGTCTCAAAAAGGATAAAGTAATACAAGAGAGAACTCTATTGACCATGTTCGGTTAACGTATACCTTTTTCATAAACAGTCCTGGCTCAATACTTAAAAGGGGTAAACTTATACTGAGTGGATGGTTGTTCATTTACTTTTACGATTTTGAACAAACAAGTAATCAACGATTATTTCATGTTTAAGAGTCTAAAAAAGGATAAAAGAGGACTCCATGGTTTCTCTTGTTCGTAAGTTTTAACGAGTTCGAAAATGTGTTAAAAATATACTCATATTACCGACTTTCATTTTAATTAACGAGCAGGAAAAGATAAAAAGAACTCGACATATTCATATGTGTTTTATGAGCATGAAAAGATAGAAAAAGAAGCTCAGGATTTTCATGAGTTTAATGTCTTGAAAATAATAAACAAAATATACTCATTTCATTTTTAAATTTCATTTTTACACAAGCTTGAAACAGAGAAAATCGTGCTCGAAAGCGGTTTCATTCCCCTAGCATAATGACTTGAAATGAACATGCCCCCAAAAAAATTATTTACACGATCAGATGAAAAACTTGACTCACTTGGGGGGGATTTGTTTCATTTTTTAATGAGGTTGACACAAGAAAAAAAACTATCCTCATGAGACCTATTTCATTTCTTAATGAGGTTGACATAGGAATAGAACCATCCTCATGGAACCTTGTTTCATTTTTTAACAAGCTTGAAACAAGAAAAGGAACTATGCTCATAATGACATGTTTTAATATTTAACGAGGTTGACATAGTAAAGAACTATCCTCAAAAGGATACGTTTCATTTTTTAACGAGGTTGACACAGTAAAAGAACTATCTTGTACAAATTTTTTGTTCATGGCTTCCGTATGGAAGAAACACATGACAAGGGACACCCCTTGATCATGTCTTCCAAAAGGTCTTCATTAGATGGAAGAACAATTCTCTGGAAGGAATACATGTCAAGGGGATCAATAGGGATAAGAAAATCATATTCAAATGAACCTATTGATGTTTTTACCATATCAGCTACTAGATCTAAGTCAAAATAACTCAAGGACACAGTGAGAGGATTTCTTGCATTGTTAACTAAAAACAATGGATAAGTTGCCACATAATTAACCCGTGGCAAGGTAGGTACCACTTACACATAATTAACATTCAAGGGTGTCAAATGACTAGTAGTCGAAGCAAGATCAACGTATGAGAGTTGATCAACCGTCACAATGTTTCCATTGTGAGGGAAGGACATCACACAAAAGATTGTCGATATGATAAATTTCATGGCATCAAAATTTAAGGGATCTTAGACTACCATAAGATTGATACAAACAATCTTAGCTTCCCAGGTAATAGGTAACTTAGGAAGGATCCTAAAGGTTCACTAACGGTTCTGTTAAAAGCTAACATATTCCATGTAATACGCGCGAGCTAAGGGGAACCCAATGTTTGCCAAGCAGTCGAGGATTAAATACTGACACAAGCACTTTCATATACATTTGTGCGACACACATTCTTACCATAAGCCTTCACAATGATTTGGAAATGTGTGGAAGAAGTAATACGAGGTTATGTGAGACTACTCCAATCAAAAGAAATAACCTCATTATTTGGATGGGGTTCAAAAGAAACATAGGAAATGTCCCCATGTGTAGAAGAATTTCAAGTAACATGAAGAATTTGAGCGGTATGAAGTTCACTATGTAATGGGAGAGTGGGATCGGCTGAAGATGGAATCGATTCAACGAATTGATCAACAAATAGTCCATCAACCTTAGTGATACATGTTACACCCTCCAATGGAAGAGTGGGATTGATTGTACTTGGATTTAGATCAATCACTTCATCAATTATTAGTAGATGGGGAGACAGTTCATGGTAATTAGTTATAAGTTGTTGTTTTGAAATAGTAAGTTTTTCCAACAATTGAGAGGCTTCATCCATGTGAGGGCAAAGGTGACTATGATGAGTCCCTTTGCATAACCTACAAGGAAACCTGACCTTAAGCTTTTTCCCTGGAATATGAGAATCATTGGTTGATGGATCAACAATAAGTTGATGAGAATTACTTGACCATACTTCCAAAACCTTAGGAATACCAAGACAGTTGATAAGGAAGTGGTCACACTTACAAAGCTTGTAAGGGTATTTTGGCTTATGATGCATTGTAGAAGTTCCCTCAACATTGCCAATACTTACGGACATGGTTGGTTGGTTGACTACTTTATTATCTTACGTCTTCTTCTTCTTCCCTTTATTCTTCTTCTTAGTCACCTAGTTACTAGCATCAAGGCTTTTACCAAGCAAAGAAGAAGAAAGGGAGGAGGACATGTTGGATGAAGAAGGTAAAGGGTCAAAAGTAGGATGGTGATGTTGAGATGGTGAACTCGGTCGAGGTGAAAAAATCGGTTGAGTTAGTACAATTGGAGTATTTGGAATTAAATAAGTTTATAACAACCATAAAGGTAAACCTATCGTGAATTTAGGAAGTGATAATGTAGCCATATAAGGAGGACCGACATTTCCAAGATTGGGAAAAGGACTAGGATTCTCATTAATGGGGTTTCCTTGGTTGGTAAATTCTAGATGGGTAGCCATTTGATTCAATCCAAATAAATTTTACTATTAAAATTAAATAATATTCACAATATACACCTAAGGTCTTGTAAAAAGTAAAAACAAACAAAGTAACACATGCTAAAAAATCTAGGGATTCAAACCATACAAAATCACCTTTCATAGAGATCAATATTTACTAGTTGGCCATGAAATCCAATGTCGCAAAGTGAATTTTTTTTATAGATATGAGCATTTGGAACCAGTTACCCTGACAATTTGCTTAATGAAACACTCTGGTGCAAGTAACTTTTCTATAAACCATTTCGAGCAAAGATTACCCTCAAAAAAGTCCAAGTGATTCTAGTGAGCATCTATTCCAGGTATAGTAGGACCCTCCCTTTGTTGTCACCTTAGGTAGAGCCCTAGGATTATGGTCACTAAGTTTACCAAATACAACAATTTTACCTGGGGAGACTGTCACAGATCGGATGTGCACGCAAGGGCAGAGTAACAAGCTCAATCCCCTCGAAGGCTCCTCCACATGATCAATTGGAGTTTTACTTTCAAGTGACCCCAAGTAACTTTTGGTACCATTGTAATATGTGAAAATCACTCTATCATAACCAATGATGTGGGTACAATCACTTCACCAGATCTGACATGATCTCATGCTTAACTCATGTATAAGAAGAGGTTCCTAGACCAAAACAAAAATAACTGGATTTTCTCTCCCTAACTCAAGATTCTATGGTTTGCTTGTAGCTTTGGAAATTTTACTTCCTTCCCTATTCCAAATCCATACTACCTAATCTACTGTAGGTGGAAAGAGTCCTAAAAATAATAAAAATTATAGACGAATTTTATTAGCACTGTGTAAATAAGCTGTTATTTACGCAAAGGGTAAATGGACATAAAATTGATGGTATTATGACTTGAAGCAAAACTATAATGCATTAAATATGAAATTTGTAATCTTTTCATCTTTATGAATTCTAGCTAGCATAAGTAAAGAGGTTCTTCTTTAGAATATTAAGTCCAAAATATACCACTTCTAATATTTCAATGCAATTCAAAGCTCTAAATTGCAAACCATACAATGTAATCTATGCAAAATTTTCCTGAAAACTATGCAAATGTAATCTATGCACAATTTGCATGAACACTATGCAAATGTAATCTATTCAAAATTTATGTTCATGAAGTGAGAATTCTAACCATACAAATGTAATTGATGAGCCTCGGTACTGCAACAAGAATGTTGCAACTCTCAAGGCTACCGACTTTAATTATCAACCCAGGGTTCATAGCAACTTAAGAGGTATCGGCACTCTATGTGTAGCATACAATGTGTCCTTCCTTTACGGTCATAATGTAATGGAGTGTATGTACTGAATTCAAATCCTAAACTAATTGAAGAAAACGAAATGTTCAAAATGGAACCTTAACCTATTGCAAGAAAGAAATTACAAGGAAAGAGAATGAAATAAAATGCTAAAATACACCATTTTCTAACTAACTCCTAAGAGGTTTTGCCTCAAAAGGATGTTAAGTTAACGTGTATGCGATACTACTATTCTAAGAATGCAGATTCTGACCATCAAACCTTCTACTGCTCTGCATGTAAATGAATAAAATAAATTTGTTTTTCTTTTTGTCTTTTTCATGTGAGAATGTGAAAGCTAATCTCTTTTGGTGATGCAGCAGGTGGCTTGGAGATGATGGTGAATGGTCAGAAGGCTTGGCAGACAAGTAGGGACCCTTTTCTAGCTTCCTAGAGGAATTTTCCTCAATTCGATGATCGAGGTCCGGGTTTGATGAACGACCCTTTGAATACCTTTTACTTTCATGATGTGTTAAATTTCATTTTTAAAATAACATTAATGAATACATCTACATGTTGTAAAGAAGAGGAACATAACAATCATCAGCAACATAAAAACAGAAGTCGTTGATAATGGAGTTCGTCGATGAGGGACTACGTCTCTGGGCCCCGGTGTCAAGATGGTGTAGGCTGCTACATTAAGTGCTATCAATAGTGATGATGTACACAAGAGATGATGTCGCGATCATACAAGGAAAATGCCCTCACATAGGACTGGTGCCACGAGATGTTCCACTACAGGAACTCTCAGTTAAAAGACTCCTATTAGTATGAAACAAAAACTCATGCATGATGAGCATCCCACCAACATGGCATAAAAGGGATCTCAAAACAAACATGCATGGCGACACATGAGTATCCCATCAAAATACAACAAAGGGATATCAAAACACAATATGACAAAGCATGCCAATAAGTACATCACATAGATGATTCCACATCACATCAAGCAGGAATCATGAAAATGAGTAAGACACAACATCCCACATCAAGCATCAACATGGATCTATGCAAGACAATGCATAGCAAAAGAAGTACATGAATACACTGCATATACCTCGCATCCAAGCACCATCCGAAGAAGCAGATGTCAAACTGCTAAATTTGTTTGTACCATCGATCTCACGGCATCAATCGCATGGAAATGGCTACTCCCACAAGAATGCTGACAACTGCATTCCACTTAGAAAAGTGGCTGAAGAATAGAATGAGAAAATGAGAAATTTAAAAGCACCATCAGATTTGTGGCATCGAATAGTGCAAAATTGACTATCAAATTTCTGAATTCGGAGAAGTAGAGAACCTGGGGCTCAAGGAATCTTTTAGATTCCCCCTAGATTCCTTAAGGATTATGCTTCATAGGTGGATTGGAAATCTACAACACCAAAGGTGAATTTGACGTCACCTTTGTGATCCCTGTGGAAAACCATGAAAAACGAATATAAACTTGACTATATTCCGGCATGGAGAAAAATTACCTCCTCGGGGAAATTTGAAGGATCATGGTTCCACTCCCTGTTTCTGCAGCAATCATGGTTCCACCTCCATATTGAAAAATGGTTGAAAATGCAGAACTCTAATGGAGAAACAAACAGCTCCATTGCGTTCATGGCATCGAGAAGTGCTGCAACCATATAAAATTTGTCAAATTCTGACAAAGTGAAAATTCAACCATCTTGCAAAAGGTTACCTCGAACTGCCTCCTTCGCCTCGAAATGTGTGCCCTGTCCTAGTTCCTCCTCCATGCTTGGGCACACTATTGAAATCCATGTTTATATAAAAACCTGGGCGGATTTAACAAGGAGGAAATTTGGCACCATGGTTAAGTTGGGAGAATCATTGAGGAGGGCTTGGGTGGTCAAACCCTGCCCCTCTCATTTTAACATTTTATTGTTAAAAAAATATTCGCATATGGTTTTTGGGGGGTCGGGTCGACATTGGGCAGTCTGCCCCCATACTCCCTTCTGACTCCACGTTTCTTTTGGTGCATTTAGTTTTGTTGGTGGTGGCGTATTACATATGGTGGTATGCATTTAATGGGGTTGATTGTTGGTTTAGTATGGTATGGTGGTTACCACATGGGGCCACCCGATGGGGGCCAACCCACATGGGCTGGGTAGGTTCAATCCCCGCCAGCCTCACCTTAATTCCCTTAATGTATTGTTATGGAGAGGCGTGGGTGGGGGTGGTGGCCCACCAATGCCTTTTTTATATTTTTTTTTAATTTTTTTTTTAATACCAAAAAATCGTTTTTAAAAATTCTGAAATTTGGCCGAAGGAGTATTTTTAACTAGGCCACAATTTCGCCTGGAATCTGGTCGGTGTTGGGCGAAATCTAGTGGCCAGGTTCTATCTAAATTGTGGCCTCCTTAAGTCCGCCCAGATAGCAAAAAGTCAACCCAACTTTGACTTTTTCTATCTTCCTCATCCAGACTCGGATTGACGAATTGTTCGCACCGTTACGATCAGGACGATGAGATTTACAACCTAAAGTTGGTTTGAGAAACTTGCGATCACTTTGGATTTTGAGCTTCCATCAGTCCTCTTTGTCTTGTGTGTCTCTCTAGAGCCACCTATATTAATCCTCCCCACTGAGGAGCTTTTGGTCCTCCAAAAGCATGAAAAATAATCTGCAACTTCTCTATACCTTGTCACCATCACAAGCTTCCTGAAAAGGTCTCGCTTCCATCCCATTCACCTTTGTTCTTTGGAGCCTTAGGTGACGAGCCGACACCTGCTACCTCTACAACCTGTAGTACATTGTTTTGCAAATTACATGCTTGCCTTTCATGACCAACTAACGACCCAAACATCCCACACTTGCCACGAGTTTATAACACATACTCGGTGGTCAAGTTTACCACAAGATGGACACAATACCTCGGCTATGAAAACAAGGCCAACACATCATTGTTGCTTCAACAAGTGATGGAAAACACATCATCACTGCAACACATGATTTACAATCATAAGGCGAAACATTATTATCTTGACAAGTGATGGAAACACGACATCACTTTCACAGTTTATCATGCAGCTCAAAATAAGACCAGACATCATTGTTGCTGACCAAGTGATGGAAAACACATCATCACTTTTAAATTTTAAAATGCAACAAATGATTTACAAAAGTACGATCGTTAAATGCTAACATATCTAGAAACCATTTTTCACTTATCAATGTGAATGGGTCACCTCCTTATGGTGGTTTTGCTTGTTGAACAACTGATTCACCTAGTACCGATGCTTTGTCTTTAAGGTGTCGCTCTAGATGGAGCCTCCAACAAGTGACTCCTTGATGGCCACTTCTATCTCAATGACTGCAGTAGGTTTTCTTCCTCCATATCTGCTTAACCTATTCCTTTTCATGCTGTTAAGAGGATCTTTCACACCTCATCCTTTTGTGTGTAGCCATTCTTTTCCAACACTTAGAAAATGTATGGTTATGTAATTCACAAAAGGTGCATGTTTTTCATTGCCATGTTTTGCATTCATTATTATCAACATGATCATAATCGAAATGAACATTTGAAGACCAAAAGTGGTTATACCTTCCCTTGCTCTCTCTGGTGTAAGTATGGCGATGAGAGCTTGCCTCAGCTCTTTCCCTGCAGTGGAAACTGCCATGGGATGATGGGGATGGTTTCCATAATTCTCTTTCCTCGATGATTCTGACAATGCCTCGGATGAATCTGACACCTTCGAGCATTCTCCTTTAGTGTATTTCGAGCCTACAAATCGATGCTCATGCACAACCTCCAATGGTTGAGTTTTGCCTTGGTTATTAACACCAAGTTCTTCTTCCTCCTTGTGCCTCGTCCTTGTAAGGAGCCTCATGTTTGTCCCTATAATTGGGATCTCCAAATCTCCAACAAAAATCATACTATGTGAAGAGGAAACTAAAAGGAAATCAACATCTTTTACCTCCTTTGTCTATTTGGAAAGAGCTATTGATGGCTTCTCATCATCTGTTGTTGGTTTTTTGCTAGTTGTCTCAATGCATTCCCCAACTTCCTTTCTGACATACTCAAGCCTTGTTCGACATGGTAATTCCTCTACTTTGATGGGGTTGATAATTCCTTAGCCATTAACACCGAAGACGTTTCCCTCATACCCCATTTTCTTCAATAGTTTGGAGCAAATTCCTATAGTATGATTTTTTAAAACAACAAAATCATTATGAGGAAACATACATGAAGATGGAGAACTACGTTTTACGTCACATGGGTCACACTACAACTTTTCCCAGGCCTCGCCCTTTGCTTGTAGCTATTGTAGAAAACTTTTTTTTTCCTCTATCTCTTCGTGTAGACACATCTTCAATTCAACATTCTTTGTTTGAAGATTCTTCTTGTTGTGCTTTAGTTCTTCCAGGGCCTCTTCCGTGGCTTGCAACAGAAGCTGCAATTTCTCCTTTTCCTCTATCTCTTTCTGTATGTTGGGTTGTGTTATATTCTTTCCACGACTAACCTACGTAGTGAACTGGGGGTTAGAGGGGGGGTGGAGCCCCCCCCTTTGTTGTGTCGATTGCGCAGCATGGGGGTCACAGGGGGGCGCCAGCCCCCCCTATCCAGGGGGTTTGAGGGAGGTGGGTAGCCCCCCTCTACGGCATCTGGGGCAGTGCCCCGAGAAAATCTTTTTTGGACCCTATATTAGGTTGGGCGAACCTACCTATGGTTTTCGGTCCATGGTTTTGGACGCGATGGTTTTTCGGTCCATGGCATTGGATGCTTCGGCATGTATAAATATGTATTGTAACATTGAAAGGAATATAATGAAAAATCAAGCTGGTAGTCCTAGTTTTGGGATCCAGTGGGAAATCTCTGTGTATATGTGTTTGATGTGTTATGCTCTCGCGTTTTTATTTTTCCTGTGATTTAGAATTCGTATGCAGTTAATTTCTGTACGGGGTTAAAACCTACATTTGGTATCAGAGTTGTTTTGGGTTCAAGGGGATGCCTTTGTTTCTAAGGGGTTTCGCTCGGGCCTGTGGTAGACCCTGTTCAGTGGGAGACCTGCGAGATCGATTCTCGTGGTGAAAGAAGATGGCGAGCAGCGGAAAGATGAGATTTAGAAGTTCAATGGTCAGAGTTTTGAGTTGTGGAAACTCAAGATGGAGGATTTGTTTGTGGATAAAGATCAGTGGATCACGGTAGATCTGGGTACTAAACCAACGGGACTGAATGATGAAGAATGGAAGAAGTTGGATCATAAGGCAAAGAGCACAATACGATTATGTGTCTCAGATTCAATATTGTTGAATGTATCAGGGGAAGCTACGGTGAAGGCTCTGTGGGACAAGTTAGGGACTTTGTACCAATCTAAGTCTCTAGTG
>APFE031631883.1:121382-155922 GCA_000404065.3 Pinus taeda
AACCTGAAGGCTTTGCGGTGAAGGGTAAGAAAGAACTGGTATGCAAGTTAAAGAAGTCTCTGTATGGGTTAAAACAGTCACCAAGGATGTGGTATCAGTTGATACATTTATACGGGGACTTGGCTTCACTAGAAGCAAAGCAGATCATTGTGTGTATTTTAAATTAATTGGTGACCATGTTATTTATTTGGTCTTCGTGATTTTGCTGGTTGGAAATGACAAAGAAATTATCCAGGATTTGAAGACCCAATTGCCCTCCAAATTCGACATGAAAGATCTCGGTGCTGCAAACTATATTTTGGGCATGGAAATTAAAAGGGATTCAACAAAGAGGAACCTCTGGTTAAACCAGAGGAAGTATGTCGAGACAATACTGCAGAGGTTTAATATGAAGGATAGTAAACTGATGAAGGTTCCTATTCCTGTAGATGTGAGGTTATCTGCTGAATAGTGTCCCAAGACACAAGAAGAGGAAGAGGAGATGTCCCGTGTTCCATATGCAACTGTAGTTGGTAGATTGATGTATGGAATGGTCTGTACTAGACTAGACATTGCACATGCAGTGGGAGTATTGAGCAGGTTTATGTCAAAACAAGGGAAGGAGCACTGGACAATAGTGAAGCGGGTTTTCAAGTATTTGCGTGGCATTAGTGATTATGGTTTGTGCTACCAAGGAAGACCAAGATTGGACAGAGTGTTGGATATTCGTGGCTTTGTTGCTGCAGACTAGGCTGGAGATCTAGATCAGAGAAGATCTACAAGTGGGTATGTGTTTAACCTATTTGGAGGTGCAGTCAGTTGGATGAGTAAGAAACAATTTGTAGTGGCACTATCAACTACAGAGGCAGAATACATGGTAGCCACTCATCCAAGCAAGGAAGCAGTTTGGTTGCAGAGATTGTGTTCAAGTATGGGGTTAGTACAGGGAGCTATAAGGATAGACTGTGACAGCCAAAGTGCAATTTCTTGGCAAAGAACCCTGCTTATCATTCAAAGACAAAGCACATTGATGTTTAGTATCACTTTGTGAGGGATATGATAGAAGACAAAAAGGTGTTGCTGGTAAAGGTGGACAATTTGAAGAATACTACAGATGCATTGACAAAATCTGTTAGCTCTGAGAAGTTATCTTGGTGTAGAGAAACAATGGGTGTTTCAGGGCTGGAAAAATGACTAAGCTCTCCTGTGGCCCCTTCTGGAAAGAAAACAACAAGTGGGAGATTGTTGGGTTGTGTTATATTATTTCCACGACAAACCTACATTAGAGGGGGGGCGGAGCCCCCCCTTCGCCTCGCCGATTGCGCAGCGGGGGGCGGTAGCCCCCCCTTCGCCGCGGCGATTGCGCAGCAGGGGGTTTGAGGGGGGCGGGTAGCCCCCCTCTACGGGGTTCGGGGCAGCGGCCCGAGAAATTTTTTTTTGGACCCTATATTAGGTTGGGCAAATCTACCTATGGTTTTCGGTCCATGGTTTTGGACGCGATGGTTTTTGGTCCATGGTATTGGATGCTTCGGCATGTATAAATATGTATTGTAACATTGAAAGGAATATAATGGAAAATCAAGCTAGTAGTCTTGGTTTTGAGATCCAGTGGGAAATCTCTGTGTATATGTGTTTTATGTGTTATGCTCTCGCATTTTTATTTTTCCTGTGATTTAGAATTCGTATGCAGGTAATTTCTATACGGGGTTAAAACCTACACTTAGCATATTTTATATCAATTTCATAATTTTATGCACTAAACTAGTAATATTAATATAAAATTGAAAAAGTAAAATAATATATAATAAAAGATTTCAAAATATTGTAAGATTTATTGTGACTCAACAACATTTTACAAATCAAGTTAAAACAACATTTTCTTTTAAGTACTCAATATTAAAAATTTATTTGGAATAAAAAGTCTTAATTTAATTTTAAGGGTCATAGCATTGATCTAGGTTACACTTTTTGGCAAGGGAGCGCGAGTTTAGGTGAAAAAAGAGAGGGCTTGATCAAGTAGTTTAAGTACTTGATTGAACCAATTTTAAGGGCTCAATCAAGCTCCAAGAGTGCTAAAAAAATTGCTCGGTCGAGCTATTTGAATTTAAATTTTAAGTGTTCAATCGAGCATTTTAAATACTTGATCGAGCGTCTAAGGTACTGAAATCCACATTTTCAGCACCCCTTCTGTAAAATTTTCTGCAACACCATTTTGTACCGTAGATAGTAGACTTAGAGAAAAGATTGTCCTTAGGTGGCGGAGTTGATCATGTTAGATTCACGGAAGAATTGTCTATCAAATGACATATGACTTTGACATGTTCAAATTGATATGATATTTTTCATCTAATTTCTTTTAAACATAATGCTTGAATTTTTTTGGACAATTTTAAAGAGGTTGAATAAAAAATCAATAACATAAACTATATACAACGATTTTTTGTTAAAAATATCACTATTTTTGTTTACGAGTCATCTTAAAAAGGGTGCTATTGGTTATTAATTTATTTAAATAGTTGAAAAAAAACCTTACACAAACTCGTGCCTACAAAACGCAATTGAAATATTACTTCAGCAACTTCAAAAAATAATAAAAAATATAAATTTTTACTATGAAAAACTTAGTTCTCTTCGTGTAGATCATGCTCATATATATATTTTAAAAATTACACATTTTAGACTAAGTTACGCTACATGAACATACACATACCTCATAATATGTGTGAAAATTTGCAAGGACAATCATTTCATTTAATGGAAAATTGACATATGATGTGACATTAAACTTTTTTGTAAAAATTATCATTAGGACAACAACATAATTATCCACAATCTGTCTTTTTACTTTGAATCAAAATTCACAATGCTTATATTAATTTTGAAGGCTTCAATTCAATAAAAGAGTAAATTTTTGAAATTTCATCACCACATTTGGCCTAAAAGTGTAACCCACCTTCATACATTCACCCTTAAGAAAATTATTTTTTTCCAAATTTAATAAAATCTATATTTTATAATTAAATTATATATAATATAATATATATAACTATATATCATATATATATATAAATAATAAGAAACATCATAATTTTTTGTATTACATTCAATCAATAATATATCATTCTTTTTTTCAAATGTATATACTTTTTTAATTAATTATCATCTATCGAATATAAAATATGGTTTTTAATTTAAATATATTTTTATAGATAATATGTTTTTTCTTTATTCTAAAGAAAATATCATAATTTTCATAAAGAATTTGATGAAAAATACATTTTGTATATGCAATAAAGTGCATTAAAAAAAGCGTTGATCATCAACCAGTCTAAAAAGGATCATAAGATCAGGCATCAGATGAGGGCCATTTTTGTGTCCAAACGTACTAATGTCTATTAGCAGATATTAATTATCATCATAAAATATTAGAAAGTATATACAATATCCTCCCAATTGCCTGGGAATTTTAGCTCGTGAAGAACGTTTGTGTAATAAGTGATCAGTCTAGTAAAGTGTCCATCAACAGATCCTTTGTGAAAGGTCTGTGATAATACTCATAGGAGGTCTGATCTAGCCGCTCCATGATCTTCCAAGTGCCCATATTATGTTCATTGAATGCCTTAGAGAGAGTTTTTGCACTTGAGTTCCTTTCCCCATAGATATGGCAACAGAGAATCCTACTAAAAGAAACATTTAATTTTAAAATATATTCATGGATAGGATGAAGTGTGTGTATGTGACATTCTATAATCTCATTAAACCAATTGATAGCAATCTTTGAGTCTCCAAAAAATTACAACTGTCGACATCCATTCTCAATAGCAAACAAGAGAAGAAGCTTAAGGTAGAGGAGTTCGACATACTTATGTTTTCTTCTGCCTAACCCAGACTATAGCTTGAAGAAATGATTATCCCTAAGGTATAACACATACCGCCAACCCCACTCCCCACACTCTCCTCCATCCAAAGAGACCTCATCAAAGTAGGCCCATGGATAGGAGTGATTAATAACTTCTTCTGTGATATTACGTGGGTGATGAATAGGCCCATAAGTTGAAACAAAAATAACCATATATTGTGTTATCACTCTATCCAGAGTGGTTGACTTTTTTGAAAGATGTCATTATTTCTAGAGATCCATATACCCCAACTGATAATAGGCAGAGAACTCCTATTTTTTTTAGGATTTTGCTATTCACACCACTCCTTCCAAGCGTTCTTACAAGATGTGCCTTACCACTTTGTAGCTAGACCCATGCATCCTTGAAAAATGTTTTGTACAACCAAGGAGAAGGGGCAGTAAAGGAAAAGGTGATCCATAGTATCCTTAGTGTTTTTGTAGAGGACACACTAGCTTTTCCCTGCCATATTTCTCTTTTTTATATTGTCACTAGTAGGGACCTTATTTCCCAATATGCACCACCAAGAAAATCTATCTTTAGATAGGAAACTTAGTTTCCATAGTTTCCTCCACCACTAGGCCACCTCTCCTCCCCTGTCATCAATGATATAGTTGTAACCTTCTTTTGGTGAATATTTCCCAAAAGGAGAATGAACCCAGCACAAAGAGCCCTCCCTGTCTCTAAGGCGAACATGGGAGATGTTGAGAGTTGTAGTATAATTATGATAATGACCTACGTATTCAATAGGACAGTTAAGTTTATTAGCATCAACCCAGCCTTGTGTCCACATACTAGTGTGAGCATTATCAACCATCTAGTTAAGAGTGACCCTAGCATTAGTACTAAGAAATTCAATCATCTCTCAGGGTAAACAAAAGTTTTCATTGAAACCCACCCATGGATCGATACCAATCCTCAACTTTTCTCTATTTCCAACTTTCCAAAATAAACTTTCTTCAACCATTGAAAAAGATGCTAAAACTTCTTTCCATATAACTGATACATTCAACCTCTACTTGTTCGAGATCCTTATCCATTCTTCAAGAGTAACTAGATGAATGTACTTTCTAGACACGACTTATGTCCACTGACTATTTGTGGATAACAACTTCCAACAAAGTTTTGTTGCCAATGCCTTAGGAAACATCTGCAGCTTTTTCAGACCCCATCTTCCCTACATCTGTGGAAATGATATTTATCCCATATAACCCAAGGGAAATCCCAACCTTCCTTTTATCCCATCCATAAAAATATGTAACAAGTCTTATGGGAAACATTCAAAACACCTTTTTCTATCCAAGATAAAGACATCAAAAAAATTAGAATAACTTCCAGTACTGATTTTATAAGGAGAAATCTGCCAGCTCTAGACAACCCTCTAAAGCTCCGCGACTTTTAGTCTATTCTCAATTTTTGTTGCAAGCCAGATCCAATCATCCTTTCTATAATCATTGGGTTTTAGGTGGAACCTAAGATACTTAAGTAATTCATCAAAAATGTTAGATTGGAAACAAAGTATGAGCATTAGTTGACTCATCCTTAGATAAACCAATCAAGGAGAATAAAATTTTGAATATTTACCTGCATGCCTGTAGTTTTCCCAAAGAGTGATAAGGCTCCTTTGATGGAAGCTAAATCCCTCTTAGCCCTATCACAGAATAAGAGAATATAATTCATGAACAAAAAACGAGTGCTTGTTAAATCATTTTCTACAATTTCACCCTTTAAGTCACCCCTCCTTTTTGCTTCAACCAACAATCCAGTGAGGCCCTTAGTCATTAGCAAGAAAAGTAGCGAAGAAAGAAGACAACCCTACCTCAAGGCACATTGTGCATTATAATGTTGATGCCACCCTATTAATAAGCACATCAAATTCTAGAGTGGTTATGCGTAACATGACCCAATTTATAAAATGAACTTCAAATCCCAAATAAGTCAATAACAATCTAATCTATATCCAACTGAATATGTCATATGCTTTGGAAAACTTAATTTTAATCACCAAGCCCTTAATTTTCTTAGCTTTTAAACTATGAATACCTTCTTATGCAACCCCAATTGCCTCATGTATCTGTCATCCTTTCATGAGTGAAAATTGTTCCTTAGAAACATTTTTAGAGAGGATCAACTTAAGCTTGTTGGCTATAATTTTGGCTATGACCTTACAAATACAATTGCATAAAGAGATGGACTTGAAATTGTCAAAACAACATGGAGAGTCAGTCTTGGGGATGAGGGAAATAAATGTGGAGTTGAAAGAATCAAGCATCATATCTGATTATATGCAATCCTTGACCACCTTTAAGAGACCCCCCCTTAAGATATCATATAGCCCAAAGAAGAATGCAACCAACCAACCATATAGTCCAGGGCTTTTGTGTTTTTAGAAACTATAGATAACCTTTTGTAATTCAACCTAAGATAAGATATTCATTAAGAACCAATTGTCTTCTTCATTTTCATACCTAGGGAATGATCGATCCAATGAGATAACTTCAACAGTGGTCACTTCAGAAAGTTCCTTATACATATTTATGAAGCGTTTTTTTCCCAACCTGGCGATATCTTCAAAATTTAAAGATCTACCACCTTCTAGATCATCCAAATCCGATATGTTATTTTGAGCTTGCGGACCTTTTACAAATTGTTGAAAAAACTTCATATTTTCATCTCCATTTTTCAACCAAATAACTCTTCTCTTTTTCCTCCATATTTTCCCCTTATCAACCAATATTTTCTTCCTAGTAGTATATAGATGGATGATCCTCTTCTTTAATTCCTCTAACAAGTATCCCCCCCACCATCAGTTGCTTCCATATGCTCCAACTATGTTTCCACTTATTTAAACACTTCCTCCTCCCTTTGGGTTAGCAATCCTGAGAATGTATGCACTAGTAAGTAATTTCATTAACAATTGGAAGCTTTCCTCACACTTTTATGTTTATTCCAATTTTATGTTTTTTTTTCTACATATGTATCAGGATGAACGATCTTGGAAAATACTTCTAGGAATCTTTTATAATATCTATAAAAACCCATTATTACAGGTCTATTCGGGCACATCACTCCCGACGATCAGATTAGTACAATTAGGGCTCATGAAACCCTAATTTAGTTATAACATGCCATAGACAAGTCATCAAATTGAAAGCTTCCATCCATGGAAGTTTCCTAGCTTGAAACCCTGCTGAAATGCCTCCTTGGGACATCAATGTAGCCTTGGTCAGGGGTAACTGCACTGCAGAGTAGGTAGGCGCATTCAGGCATGCACTGCAGTGCACTTAGACCCACTTTGACCTGCGCTGGGCGAGAATGAGCGAAATTGGCATTGGATTCTAGGAATATTCCTTAATTCTAGAGCATTCTAGAAGGATGCCCAGCTCTTATCTCATCCTATGAGGTCGACTTTGGATAGGCTATAGATCAATTAACCCTTTATCCTCTCATCCCATTCTCCATGGAAACTAACTCCAATTTTGGAAAGCCATTCAATGCTCAATTTATGACATAATGACCTAAATTTCCCTATAAATTGACCACTCATCATAGTGATCAAGGGGGTTGGAATTTGGAGATTGTAGAGAAATACTATTGGTTTGAGATTTGAGTTCATGTCAAGTAATGTTATGCTGCGGGATTGATGTGCTTTTGGTGTGACGAGGGTTTGGACTGAAGATGGATGAGTGACACGGGATCGAACCGCATCGGGTGTAACTCCTCCTTCTACATCAATAAAGTTGTTTGATCCTTTTCCCATATTCTTGTTCATATCTATGATGCATATATCTTTAAATGTTTTCGATTCCATTTGTTTATAATAGATAGATCGTATTCTTTGATTGTTTTCGTCTTCTGTTTCTGTTGACAGGTACCAATTGAGTGGATTCAGCTCGAGTGGGAGCGATGGGAGCAATTCAAAGGAGATCAAAGGAAGTGAAATATTACAATTAAGTCCCTTCATCTCATCTATCTATTACAGGAAAAGGTTAAACCACTTTCTTTCTGTTGTTCTAAGTGTGACTACTCACTTAGGGAAGATGTATTTATCCATAGGTACAAATTCCATTGATCTCTTTTCAGTCATTTTGAAGCTTTTTTGGTAAAAAAATTTGCATTGGAATGCCTATTCTAGGAATGTTTTGTTAACAGTGCACCCTTGGTCAGGGGACAGTGCACTGCAGTGCACCCTTGGCTTAGAGAAAGTGCTCTGCAATGCATTGTCTCCCACTCAGGGCTATGTTGGTCCCTTTCAAGCTAAAAAACCCATCTTTTACTTGATTTTTCCAAAGTTGCTTCTAATGTTGTTTGTTGAAAGATCAAAGTTTTTTATGCCTCTGAAATCAATTTGCATTTCCCCTCCTAGTCCTACTTTGACCTTGATTGTTTAGTGTTTCATAAGAGATTTATTTATCATTATCAATTCATTATCAAATTTAGCTTACATTGATTAGTCTTTAATTTTTTGAAAAATAATTGTCGTAAAGTCTTCATTTCTTTGAAAAGGAAACTGTGGTAAAGCCTTCGTTTCTTGTGAAAAGCATCAGTTGATCATTTGTGGATCTAGTTCCTTTTTGTTCATATAAACACTAAAGGGATTGAAAAGAAAAACTTGCATTGTGCATATTGTAGTTTGCGAATGCTTGATAGGAATAGCTAGGGAAATTGCATTAGGTGTGCTCTTTGCTCTTTGTCAAAGATCGGATTGCTCTATCCCTTACTAGCTATGGTTTCATTGTTAATTGGATGAAAAAATGTTTCTCATGTTAGTTGAATTCTAGGAATTGCAAACATACATCATGTAGTGAACCTTGAAAGAAAAATTCTCAAGAAGATCAACTTAAAATTTATCTCAATTAACCTAATGGAGCATTGTAACTTAACACATAACATTTAGAGGTCTAAGCTAGAGACGTGTTTCGGCGTCGTTAAACATAGTAGCTATCGCTAATGGTCTGAAATACATTTCGAGTGTGATACCTCATTCCACGTACGTAAGTATATCGTAGCTCGTCCACATACTTTCGGGTATATCAGGCAGTGTTATAGTACGAAAAGTATAAGGGAATGCTCTCACTGTGAAGTTTCGCATTAGATAGTGCTAACACGGATTGGACCTCCATGTACTTTCGGGTATATTTGGGAGGACTACATTAGGTTGCTATCCATCCATAGGTAACTGAGTCGGCCGCCTTGTATACTGTGATACATCGAAAACGACATTTGGGAAGATTGCCTGCACGGATGTTAAGTCCTTGGTTTACTAAGGCAGCATATTGAAGTTCACAGTTACTTGGTAATCCTTTTACCTAGATTATCCCTCTTTTGTTTTGTTATGTTATTTTGATTAAAGTAAATTAATTTACCATGGATAACATCCTCCATGTGACTCCTTAGTTGATATTAGGTTTAAACATATGACAACAACTCCGCAATCCACCGATTAATGAATTTCTTTTGATGGGAATCCTATTACTTTTCCTCCTTTCGGAAATATTGGTGCTCCTTATATGGCTACATTGTCCCTTCCAGGACTTACCATCAGCTTTCTAGTATGGTTTTTCTCAACCTCCTTGGCCCCGCAACTGAATATTCCTACAACTAGAAAAAATCAACCTCTAGTTGATCCTAAAGTTAACCCTTCACCTTCTTCATCAGTTGTTTATTCCTCCCCTTATTCCTCTTCGCCTGGTGAAAGTATTGACACTAGTTACCAGGTGGATAAGAAGAAGAAGAAAATTCAGTAGGGGGGCAGCCAAGCAACCATTGCTTCAAATGTAACTTCTGATGAGAAACCGTCCGATAAGCCTCACAAATTTTGATATCCTTGCAAACTTTGTACGAGATACCATCTTCTTCGAAATTGTTCTGGTATTCCTCAGATCTTAGAAGAATGGTCATCTTGCTCACATCATCCTGCGTCATCAACTTATGGAGATCATGTTGGTGACACACCATCAACTAGTGGTAGTAAATTTCATGGAAAGAAGGGTAAACTTAAGTTTCCTTGTAGGTTATATGAAGGGAATCACCCCATTCACCTTTGTCCCTATTTGGATGAAGCTAAAAAAGTGTTGGATAACCTTTTGGCTTCTCCACGGCGACTTCCATCTGGTTACAGGAGACTCTCCCTTAATCCTTCAGTAGTTGATGAAGTGACTGACCCAAATCAATCGTCGGTCAAACCCACTCTCTCTGAATGTGAATCCCATGAGTCTATACCTGACCAATCATAGGTCGAGGAAACAGTTGACCCGATTTCACCTTTAGTTAATCGTACCTTTCTCGCAGAGAGTGAGTATGATACCACTCAGGTTCTTTTCGTTTCTTTAGATTCCAATGAGCTTGGAGGAAACCCTCCTGTTCCATCAAGATATGAGGAAAATCCTCCCGTTCTCGTAACTCAAGGGGGTAATCTCCCATTCTTACGGTACCCCCTCCAAGTAGCTTGGTCACTTCCTTTGGTTAGAATCGACTGGCAAGATGTCGTCTTCCTTCTTATGTGCCTTTCCAGATCAAAGTACAGGTTTATAATATGATTGTATCTGGCACTATTATAGATGAAGGTGCATCTATGAGTATACTTTCCTCCACTACTTGGCAGGTGCTCATTTTTTCGCCACTTGTGCCTATTACCCTGAATCTGTTGGCCTTTAACAGAGGAACCAGTCAACCATTAGGGATCCTTCCCCACTTGCCTATTACTTTGGGAGGAAAAATTGTTTATCTCAATGTGATGGTAGTCCTAGGCCCTTTAGATTGCAATTTACTTCTTGGGCGTGACCATGTTTATGACATGGGAGCTATTATTTCAACACTCTTTCGAGTGATGTGTTTCCCACATGAAGGAAAAATTGTCACCATTGACCAGCTTTCATTTCCGAGTCCAAATATGGCTTCCAGTCAACCATCTTCCCTGAATGGTCCTTTTGTCCCAATTGTATCTTTCCCACCATAGGTCAATTATGTGGCAACCCGTTCCATGCCTACATCAATTGACAATCAATTTTGTGATGTTGTGCATTATGTACTTGGGGCATTGGAACCAGATCTCTCTAATGGATTCCTTGTTATGTATCCCTTCCAGAGCATCGTTCTCCCATCTGATGAGAACCTTTTGGAAGTCATGACCTCTTATGGGTCGTGATCAAGGAACATGAGCATAGTTCCTTGTCTTGTGTCAAGCTTGTTAAAAAATGAAACAAGGAATGTGAGGATAGTTCTTTTATTGTGTCAACCTCATTAAAAAATGAAACAGGTCCGAGAGCATAGCTCCTTGTCCTGTGTCAAGCTCGTTAAAAATTAAACAAGGAATATAAGTAGAGTTCCTTGTCTTGTTTCAAGCTCATTAAAAAATGAAACAAGGTCCCCTGGAGCAAAGTTCCAATTTGAGTCTTTGATTAGATCTCGTAAAATCCCAATCGAGTCTTTCACCTGATCTCGTAAATGAACCTTCATTCCGTCCACCCGATAGTCACGATTAGTCTACTTAGGAGAATATAATAAAGCTTGGGGGCATGTACCTAGAATATAGTCATCATGCTAGGGGCATGTAAACCAATCCAAGCATCGTTTTTCATTTCAAGCTTGTGTAAACATGGAAATGAAGCCAAGCATAGTTTTTCGTTTCGAGCTTGTGTAAACATGCAACTAAATCCAAGCATAGTTCCCTATTGTTCAAACTTGTGTAAAATGAACCCATCTCCTTTTTAACCCTCGTGATTTCCATTCTATCAACCTCTTCTACCAGATGAGCCTTGGTTTTTCTCCTTCCAACGTCACTATCTACTTGGCCAATCATACACTTTCACTTGGTTGTTTTACCTTTTTTAAGGAACAGTTGAAATATGTGGTCTTATTAGCCAGCCTCTTCACATAAATCAACATGTTTTGAGAAGTTCCAACATCATCGGAACCAGTCACTATCCTAGACACCACTCGTTCCTCTAAGTGGAGTCCTCTTTAAGCTCTTTTTAGACTCTTGAAACATGAAAATATTGTTGAGCACTTGTACTTTTCAGCTCGTAAACAGATTGGAAACGACATCTACTCAGTATAAATTTAACCCTTTTCCAAATTGAGATAGATTACTTACAAAAAAGGAATAATTTGATTGAACATGGTCAATAGGTTGTCTCTTGTATTATTTTACACGTTTTCAGACTTGATAGACAAATTTACAAAAAAGAACTTGTGGATTTTTGTTTTTTTCCCTTTTCAAACTCTTTAAACATGAAAATGATCGAGTTCTCATTGTTGTTAAACTTGTTAAAACATCAAATAGCGACAAACTTGTCCATCATGACAAGACCGCGTTTCACCTTTGCTAGGCTCGTTAAAACATCACATAGTGATGGATTCACCTGAAGGGTGGAATTATACTACAAGCATATGTTATCCTCCTCAAGCTTGTTTTAGAAAATAAAGAGGTATTGGTCATCAATGACTGGGGAAAATAGGCAAAGGGATAAATCACTTTATGGTAGCAACTCACTCTTGAACATGACACTTTCACTTCATCTCTGTGACTATTTGGGTTGGGTTATCTGCTTGATGGTTATCACACCTATGGTCTATCAGACCATCCATCAATTTGGTTTTGGGTCAGTGTTTCCAATTCATTCAGTGTCGCCGACATGTTTAAGAGAAGTCACTCAGTAAACTTCATCCTTTGCAATGCTCATAAACCTTCATTTTCATGACCGCCATTCCTGAACATTGTGTCGTTAGCACAATCTGTATTCAAAAGCATTATACTCGTTTCATGTAGTTGACGGGGGATTTATCAAGGCCCTCCTACGATGAGTCGCTTCTTGTCAACATCAGCACATTATCCAGGATGTTGACTTAGAAACACCCTGCCAATACCTTGAGGCTTCCATACATCAATGGTAAGTTTCTCGCTTGTGGCAATAGGTTGACATCACTGGCCTTCGACCGAAAGAATTTTTATGGTGTTCATCATCAAAACATCTATTCACACCATGAAGAATGTATTGTAATACCTTGAGGATCATTATCATTATCGGTGATTTCTCTCGCGTCTGTTAACAACTTACATCATTGGATGGTAATCAGACGGTGTCTTCCCATGTTCGACTTCAGATCACATTTTCACATGGTTAGATTCATACTTGAGTGAATGATTAGAGGAGATAGAAGACCCTAGGTCTAGTTTCATCCATTCGGGTTGCGATTTCAGGAGAGTACTAAATCATCTGTACGATGGATTTACATAGATGGTCATCCTATCATGGGTCTATATCTATAGATGACTATCTAATTTATGTACATGTAATGAAAATTTTATACGTTGAGCATGAGTATGCCTTCCCTCAGCAATTCATGAAAAATTCAAAGATATCATGATATTATGTATTGTAATCGATGCAGGTCACCTTCTGCTTCAGATCCTCCTCAAAAATTATAAAGCATATCACTCGACATTAGCATTTTCAACTTCATGCTTTAGGGGGCAACTGTTACAGGCTTAATTAGGCACATCACTCCCAATGATCAGATCAGTACAATTAGGGCTCATCAAACCCTAATTTAGTTGTTACATTCCCTAGACAAGTCATCAAATTGAATGCTTCCATCCATGAAAGTTTCCTAGCTTGAAACCCTGCTGAAATGCCTCCTTGGCACACTAGTGCAGCCTTGGTAAGGGATAACTGCTCTATAGAGCAGGTAGGCCCATTCAGGCTTGCACTGTTGTGAACTTAGACCCACTTTGACCTGCGCTAGGCGAGAATGAGCGAAATTGGAATTTGATTATGGGAATATTCCTTGATTCTAGAGCATTCTAGAAGGATGCCCAACTCTTATCTCATCCTATGAGGTCGAATTTGGATAGGATATGGATCAATTAACCCTCTATCCTCTCATCCCTTTCTCCATGAAACTAACTCCAATTTTGGAAATCCATTCAATTCCCAAGTTTATGACATAACCACTTGCATTTCCCTATAAATTTACCACTCATCATAGTGATCAAGGGGGCTGGAATTTGAATATTGTAGAGAAATATTGTTGGTTTGAGATTTGAGTTCATGTCAAGTAATGTTGTGCTGCTGGATTGATGTGCCTTTGGTGTGATGGGGGTTTGGACTCAAGTTGGATGAGTGACACAGGATCAAACTGCATCGGGTGTAACTCCTCCTTCCACATCAATAAATTTGTTTGTTCCTTTTCCCATTTTCTTGTTTATATCTGTGACGCATATATGTTTAAATGTTGTCGATTCCATTTTTTTTATAGTAGATGGATCTTATGCTTTGATCGTTGTCATCTTTTGTTTTTGTTGACAGGTACCAATTGAGTGGATTTAGTTCAAGTGGGAGCATCGAGAGCAATTCAAAGGAGATCACAAGTAAGTTCCTTCATCTCATCTATCTATTGTAGGAAAAGGCTAAACTACTTTCTTTCTATTGTTCTAAGTGTAACTACCCACTTAGGGATGATGTATTTATCCGTAGGTACAAATTCCATATAACACCCATGAAGGATCTTACCTCAACTACATTCTTAGATGTATGCCATTTCTTAATAGCTTTAATATTCTTTGGATCTAATATATTCTTTCTCATAGATAATGTGTCCGGAGTAATAAGTTCTCCTTTGATAAAAGGAACAATTGCTATACTTTTCATATAGTCAATTCTCTATTAGTACTTGCAGTACTAACCTTAAGTGCTAACTAATTTGATTAAATAAGAACGTATATAGGAATAAATGACAATTTTATCCAAATAATTTGTAATTATTCCATTCATTAACCACATGAAGGAATCTGGTGCATTTTTCGATCCAAATGGCACCACTATAAATTCATGATGTCCATATCTAGTTTTGAAAGTTATCTTATTGATGTCTTCATCCTTTATACTTATCTAATTGTAGTCTAACCTTAGATATATCTTTGAAAATAACTTTTATTCTCGTCACTAATCAAATAGCTCATCATTTCTTGGTAGAGGATGTTTATTTCTCACATTTACCTTGTTCAACTATTTAAAATCAATGAATAGTTTCAAAGTTTCATATTCCTTCATTAAAAATAGTCCTAGTGATCACCAATAGAGACACTTAGCTGTATATGTCCCTTCTTTAACAATTCTTTCAAATGCATTTTGTACTCCTTGAATTTGGTTGTACTAATTATGTATGGAGGCTTATAAAATGAAAGTTTTGCTTAACATTACGTATAGTTTATGCTCTATTATCACTTGTAGTACTAACCTTAAGTTCTCTTCATGCTTCTCGTCCAAATTTGATTAAATAATAATTCCATATAGGAATAAATGAAAAAAATATCTAAATAATTTCTAATTATTCGAATCATTAACCACAAGAATGTAAATAGTGCATTTGATAATCCAAATGTCTCCACTACAAATTCATGGTGTCCATACCTAGTTCTAAAAGTTATCTTATTAATGTCTTCATCATTTTTCCTTATCTAATAGTAGCCTAACCTTAGATATATCATTGAAGATACCTTTTATCCTCTTCACTAATCAAATAGTTCATCAATTATTTGAAAATGATATTTATTTCTCACATTGACCTTGTTCAACAATTTAAAATCAATGCATAGTTTCAAAGTCTCATATTTCCTCATTACAAATAGTCCCAGTGATCTCTAATGGGACACACATAGGTGTATATACCACTTCTTTAGAAATTCTTTTAATCACAATTTGGTTGCACTAATTATGTATGGAGGCTTATATTCTAGAGCAGCTCCAAGTAGAAAATTAATAGAATAATCAATCTATTTTTGGTGGTAAATCTAGCATCTCCCCAAATACAATTTCACAAGATTTTGGCATTAGAAAGTCAAGATTTGGGCTTATACATTTTACTTTATCTTCCACATGAATTGCATACAATTGGCATCCTTTCCTATAACATTTATTCATTTGTAAAGATTAAATTTCCCTTATAGAAATGGATCTACGAATTCCTTTCACTATTCTCAACTTTCCTTCTTGATCAAGACAAGTGAAAATCTTATTATGACAATCTAGGATAGCATTATGAGAAACCAACCAATCCATTCTAATAAGAGAATCATATGAACAAACTGGTATCATGTTTAGTTGTGTAACAACCACTGATACCATCCATATCTAATGGACAACCATAATCTCATTAATTTCCTTAATTTTAATCCTAGCCTAGAGTTGAGCTAAACATGGTTTCTCATTCTTACTTCCATTAAATATTTTATCCAAACCAAGGGCAATGTAACTATTAATTCCTCCCAAATATATTAAATTGTAATAGGTTGATTGGTAACCTTACCTTTAACCTCAATCATGTGTGACTAATGGTCTTATTGTCACTTTTCTAAGATTTCATATATTCTTCAGATATTCTTACCTATATACTCCACAATAGTTTCCTCTTGTATGTTGTGCATGCTCCTAAATCTATGTTTCGTTTTGAAAGAAATATTTGTACACAATTTTTCCTTCAATTCCCAACATTTTATTGGTTTCCTTTCCTATTTTCCCAAGAAAATTTCCATCATAGACCCATTTTGAGCTACATAGCTCTACTAATATGTATTAGGATCATTCCCGAAGATATGAGGATGGAATCCCTTCCTCCTCTAATCTTTCTTTTCCTTTTTCTTATCTCTCTAAAGAATTTGAAATTCTTATTTTCCTTTGCTCTAGTCATAAAAGTATTTTCCCTTCTTGATTATCTCTTCAACAATCTTAGGTTCATCAACTTTAGTTTGATATTTTTAGAGTGAAGGAAACCCACTTAAGAATATACGTATCTTTTCCTTCTCAATATTCATACTCTTTCATGGCCATATTTCTCAACTTGAGCTCGAAAAATGTTTGCATGTTATTGTCATAGTAATGCTTAAAAATATATTGCTACTAGAAATGCTTATTGAGTTGTTGCTAGGAAATTATCATGTCATTGATTTTCTTAACATGCACTCATTGGCGCTATAAAATATAATATTTCCCCTATAAATTGTGTATAACAATTGTGGCTTCTAGATTTGATGAGCAGTTATGCAACATAGAGTATTTCCTTATTCCTAGAAACCAAGATTTGTCATCTTCTCCCATCTTATGGATTTCTCTATGATTCTTTAGATGTGTATGGATTCCTCTTTAAAAGTTCCATTGAGTAATAATTCTTTTTATTCCTTGTAACACTTCTTATATGCGATGATCTTCCATGGTTTTCTCTTCTCAAATGGACTCTATCTCCTTCCTCATACCTTGAAGTTGACCCATTATTCATTTATTTTTGTGAATGGTTTAAGCTATATAATAGTTGAGTGTTTATTCAATTTTTCTTCTCTTGATATTTCAACATCCTCTCATTATCAATTCTACATCTTAATTTTCAAGCTCCTTATAGTTTATACCAACTCTATTGACTCCATTCTCTCTCTATAATTTTTAGAATCTATCTATTTTATGATGATATTCATGCCTCTAACTTCTTCATATATGTTAGGTATTTTCCCATGTTCCATGTCTCCTCTTCAAAAACTTTCTTCAATTTTGTTCTTTGTTTATCCTTGTTGTAGCTTTGACACTATAAGAAGTGTACATACCAATAAAATGTCAAATGCATCTCAATTATAGGTCTATAGCATTTTCTTCATCTTCTCATATTTTGAGGAATTATAAATCACTTCTCTAAGATTTAAACCATCAAAATTGTTTCCTTTTGAATAGGCCTTCAAATGATCACAACCATGACCAATTTGGGCTTCTAAATTGGGAGTTATGGCTCTATATAGTCCATTCTCATCATGGACATTTTTCCAAAAAATTAGCCCACAAACTTCATTTTCTCGAGAACTTCAAAAATATAACTTTGAAATTAAATAATTTCATTGTTTATGATTTCACAAGCTATTAAAATACTGTAAAAACCTTCCAAATTGGTAATTATAAAACTCAATTATGCATTTGTAAGCTTTAGAGACTATTTTCCCTAACTATTCAAAGAGAATTTTCATCAAACACTTCCCACACAAACTGAAACCTCTTCATATATACCTAACTTCTAGCCTATACAATCCCAATGTTGTGACTAGTAGCTTTGATACCATTTTGTAATGTACCCAATATCCTCTATGCATTTTGAGGATATGAGGTACTTCATTTAACTGCCCAAATTCATACCAATTTACTAAGTTATCAAACTCATTGTTTGGTGAACATTAAGCAACCATGGAAATACATATATATGCAACATAGATGCAACCATTCAATTATTCATGAAACCATAAATCATATATATCAGCTAACATTGGCAAACGAAAGAATAAATTGAAAATTAATTCAACCATGACATAAACCATAACATTTAAGTATATTAATTCATCACAATTCACATATAAATTTATAAACATTTATCTATCTAGAATTGTTGAACTAGTGGTAAAACATGAAGATTCCACCCAACTGAAGGCTCTCTCCTATGTTATTTCTCTCTACAACAAAGGCAACCCTCGAGCTAAGGCTATCAATCCACAAGGACAAAATATTCATATGGACAGTTGTAATTTATCTTTTAACAACCCATTTCCCAAGTCAACTATCGTTAATTACATATATAACAATCCCAAATTCACAACCTTCTTCGCTATTAGTCTACATAACCCAAGAAATGGCATTCCCTTATTTTATCAGTAGTTCCTAAGGCTATGCCACTAACCCACTTTCTCTAAGGCTCCAACATGGGTTGGTCATTGGGATTCTAGGGAATTGCCATTTCTAGTGAATTTGCTCAATGACAATTATTATCATTTCATACAACCACTATTCTCACTTAATTCTTAGTTGTAGATTTTCATAATTCACTTACATCATTCTCATGACAATTTTTACTCAAGGATAATTCCTCTAATTTCCTTAAATAAAGGATAGTTCACAAGGTAATTCAAGCTTCTAATAGTTAAACCCTCTAATAATTTATATTATACTTGACATTTGAAACCCACTTTTCACAACTTTAGCTAGAACAATGGTTTTTTTTTTGCATGGTAAAATGTAAATCTTTCAGTTGCATGGCATGAAGGATCAATGTAACCTTAGAAATACATGTGTAATGCCTTTATGTCATAACCCCTCACATTTAATTAAATGACAATTAGCTATTAATCAAGGGAAATAATTAAGGTTACAAATACTTTAGGTTAAATCACTTATTAAGGCATTTCCTTAGCCTTAAGCTTCCTTATTTTCCCCCTCTTGTAGAGTCATATCCCTTATGTATTTTATCCTCTTCTAAAACCAATGGTTTATTTTATTATCGTTCGATATTTGTTTATAAATTAAATATATTGGTTTTGGTTATTCATTATGTACACACACAATATTGGAGTGATGATCAAGACTAGGGTAGTACAAGCACCCAAATTTCCACCAAGGAATTCTAAAGCTTCTAAGTAGACCTTACACTAATGCATACATATTTAGAATGTTCTCCATTCTCAAATGAGAATCTTGAGCTTTATATAAAATTACAAATAATTTTATCCAGAGTTGAACAACGCATATTATGCTCTAAGAACCAACTAGGAGTAATGCCTTTTCAAACACTCAACATGCATTGGGGACCTTAATTTATAGAGAAGTGTTTTAATATTCCCAACACTTAGTTGCCAATTAAACCCGCATTATTCCCCATCACATCCATTATACCCTTAAATAATTATCTCCTCATGTGATGAGGGAGGCATTAAGGTATAAGTGTTGGTGCTAAAACTCCATGTGGTTAATGATCCTGAAGATGAATATTTATACTAGGTAAATCTACCAAAAATGATCACTTCTTGTTATCTTAACCAGTTTAACCCTAAGAGTATCGAGAAAATTGAACCTGTATCGATAAAATTAAACCCATGATCTCTCAATAGTAGGGGTGCTTTACTAATAGAGACTTGAGCAACCAAACTAACCCTGGAGGCTTAACTCTTGAACATAAAGAAGTATTCATCATTATTTAATTTTTAATCAAAAAGTAATTAAATAAAAACTTTTTTCTCTATTTATAAAACCAATTAAAAGTATTTTTTACAATAATTATTAATAGGGATATATAATTAACTTTTTAATTTTTAATTCCTTTAAAAGTAAATTTAAATTTATTTTGATTTTTTAAAAAATTTAAAGCTTTGCTTATATTTTTTTAATTGAAAATTTATTTATAATTTTTTTTTTTTTTTCAACATAAGTATTTTTAAATTATGTTTTAGTTTAACTTTACCTAATGTTATGTAACAACATCTTCCTCATACCTCATATTTCTTTATAAAACACTTTTGGGTGTAATAAAAGTGTGTCAAAGCAAGAACCCTAACCTTTATCACGATGAATGTTGAAAAGGAATCTTGAAAAAATCATAACTTTCCAAGGCCTAATTAACTTTTGGCAAAATAATCTAATGGGGTGATTGAGTGGTTGGTACAATTGGATGTTATCCCCTCCTCTTGGTTTCATAACTCATGGAGGTACATATTTGACCCCTTATGATAATGCTCAAGGAGTACGTTCCCCTACCCTTGTGGAGTCTCCTAAATTACTCCAACTAGTTAACCTTAAAAAAGAAAAATATGATTCGTAAATGTTAATATCAATATTTTTTAAAATGACTTTAAATTCCTTTAAATTTGATAAAAAAACTACAATAATGTTTTTTCAAATTTCCATTATAATCTTAACATCTAAAAAACAATCCCTGGATGCGGGTGTCAGCTAGTCCAAGGCGATTGATGGGACAGGGGTATCATGGAGGCCACATGCTGACCATGCGCCATGTTGACTTGGGAAGCGGGCGAGCAGGTAGATCCCGGAAGGTGGCTTTAATAACCACAGGACAACAGCCTGGGTGCATTAACGCCTCAGCCTCACTTGACTGCACTGTTCAGTTCAGCTCTGCTATGGATTTGATAGCCACCTTAATGGCGGACGACCTCCGAGGTAGAGCAGGGAGCTCTATAAACAGAGGCCTCCTCTACATCCCTGACCACACTTGGCCTGAATCCTGGTTAATTCGGTTGCTGGTCCTGGTTAATTCGGGCTCTACCCTATTCTGTTATAGCCCAGGCCTGCTCGTCCAGGTTGATTATTCTCTGCATTACCCTGCTAACATGGTCCGAGAGCGTCAGAGGCTGCTGAGTCGTCGTGGCACCAACAGAGGAGGGACCTCGCGGCGCCCGATTGATGAGGAGACCCATCCACCTTGCCACTGCCCTCATTGTCACTATTTCTGCCATTTCCCTAGCTCTGCAGCCGCGAATCCTATCTGGCCTAGCCAATTCGTGGAGGCTAACTCCCCTGGGACCTCGGCTGCTCCCTTCTTTGGATCCGCTATCTTCTCCTTCGAAATTCACCTGAACCACCCGCGCATAAACACCCACATCTCCGTTCTGTTCATCGATGAACCTGTGGACGATGGAAGCTCCAGTGCTCTGCCTGAGTTTGCTCCTCCGAGGGACGAGGCCCATGAAGCTAATTTGGCCTAGGCAGACAAAGGGAAAGCTGCAGAATTGCCGAATCTGTAGAGGGAAAGCAGTCAGCGTCAACCTGTAGCGGTCGTGGAAATTGTATCCATGGTGCAGGACGAGGATTATTATAGACCATGTCCAATCGTGGAGGAGGAGCTGGAGGAATAGCTCGCCGCATCGATTCAGGTTTTGCTACTTGGTTCTGGTTTTGGTTCATGGTCTCTTCGGTCAGGTCTCTCTGTCCACTTGTCTCTGGTTGTCTACGTGTCGTCCTGTCTATTCATGTCATTTTGTCTCAGAGGTATTTTGCCAACGCTGAGCAGAAGAGTTGGTTATTTTGGGGTGCGGTCCTCTGTTCAGGGGTTGGGAAAGAAGGTCAGTTTAGCTCTCCCCTGCGTGGGAATTTTTTTGAATCATATGGGTCTGGTCCTCTGTTTTGGTGGCTGGCAAGAATGTCAGTTAGGTTCTCCCCTGCGTGGGAATTTTTTGGGTCTCAAAAGCATGCAACAGGCAGTCTTTCTCCTGGCTACACCTGGTTGATCCACACTGCCATTATCTCTGGGAGAAGGATCCCTCTGTTAGCTCGAATGTAAATGTATCTTGGCTTCATGTACATAATAGAATAGTTTAATTCAGAAAAAAAGAAAACATCTAAAAAACAATGATACCCCATCCTTAATATCCATCCCAATCCCTTCTAGGGGAGGAACGCCATTACTTGTGCATCCTCCCATCCACATTGGTTGCTGACATGGAGACTCCCTTTTCCATCGTACGACATATGTTGACTAGGATGTGCCCCCTGTTGCAGTAGGTAGGTGCCTTAAATAATTTTTTCTTCCCGCCGTCTAGGGTTTCATCAAGAGAGTTTTGTGGCATGTCTTCACTGCCATGTGTTATTCTTTTTGGGTCTGGTGTGTGGGAAATGTGCTTCACTAATGATGGCTCCTCTCGACTCTAGTATTGTTTCACCTTGTTCGCCATTCTGGCGCTACTCACAAGGTAATGTTATTTGTAGTGGTTTGTTTCTCGTTTAGGGTTTAGGGTGTGGTTTCTTTACCGTGCCAAGTAATGTTGTTTGCAATGGTTCATTACTCCTTTAGGGTTTAGGGTGTGGTTGCTTTACCTATTTCAAGGGGGGTTTAACACTGGTGTTGTTGTTGTTCGTTCTGCACTGTCGGGGGTTTATAAATACCTTTGTTGTTGTTTCATCCTTGTAGCTTATTGTTTGCGAAGGATCTAGTGGGAGATTCTATCAAGTTCGGTGGTCGACATGCAGATTTCGAGGTCCATGAAGGTAGGTATGGAAATTCATTGGTTTTTTTTGCGAATTTGTTGTAATGTTTTTAGGTTTTTGCCCAAATGTTATTTTTTCTTCTATGTTTGCAAGTTTGTGTTGTAGGTAATTTGTATGGCTATCACAGAAGAGGTATGATGAAGTTTGGGGCAATGATTGGACATGGTGGTGGCTTCTGCGGTTCTCCAGTAGGATTCTAAATCCTACCAGCCACTGTGTTTCTGAACACTTAAATTTGTTGTTGGGAATTTGGGAATTTAGCTCTTGTTGCACTATTGTGTTTTTCAACACTTGAATTTGTTGTTGGGAATTTAGCTCTTGTTGCATGGTTTATGGTAGCAGTTTTAAGGTTATTCATTCATGAGTTTAGCTCAATTTGTTGTTGGGAATTTAGATCTTGTTGCATGGTTTAAGGTAGCAGGTTTATGGTTAATCATTAATGGGTTTAGCTCAATTTGTTGTTGGGAATTTAGCCCTTGTTGCATGGTTTATGGTAGAAATTTTATGGTTATTCATTCATGGGTTTAGCTCAATTTGTTGTTGGGAATTTAGCTCTTGTTGCATGGTTTATGGTTATTCATTCATTGGTTATTCATTCATTCATGGTTATTCATTCATTGGTTATTCATTCATTTATGGTTATTCATTCATTCATTAGCTCTTTATATGTAGTGTTGCTTGTAGGGTTGAAAATGTGTTTTTGCTTCCCTTTGTTGCTTGCCTCTGCTTATGAGAAGCATTTCCTACACTTTCTTCCTCTGTTACGATTTCTACTTTCTTGTAGTGTTGCTTGTCACTTGCCTCTACTTCTAAGAAGAATTTCCTGCACTTTCTTCCTCTATTACGATTTCTTCTTGTTTGTAGTGTCCTCTTTTATAGAAAGACGCAAAAAATCTCTGTGATGCCAAGAGAATTATCCTTGTCAGATACATGGTTTTAGTCACCAACTTGGTGCATGTCAGAAAAAAGAATGGGGGTTACGTCCCTACATTGATTTCAGAAACTCAAATAGAGCCTCCCTCAAAGAGAATTCTCGTACTTTCTTCCTTTGCTACGATGTCTGCTTGACTCTGCTTCTGAGAAGCATTTCCTGCTCTTTATTATTGAATACAAATGTAATATTGTTCATAAAATAGGCTCAAGGGGTTATCTCATTCAGTTATTGCCAATGTTGTTGCCTATTTGGCTAGTCTATATCCATACTTGTTTTGTTTGAGTCTCCTTGGGTTATGTATACCAGTTTACATTGACGGGAAATGCCATCAAAAAATGTGTGGAAGCATCCTTTGGATTTTTCCAATAGTTTTTCATAGAAGAAATAATTTTCATAAAATGTTATCTATCCAAAAATTTTGTTAGCAATACTTTTATTCCTTTTTCTTTAAGACATTTGTAGTACCTTAAAAATATTTTCCTTCTCTTTTGTGAGGCTAGATATTATTATATTTTTCTATCATTTGTTTTTCTATAAAAAATTGTAATTTTAATGTATGCTAATTTCTAAAGGAGGAAAAAAACATTACCTTAACTACAAAATGATCCAAAACATTGTTGCAGAAACAATTCCAAATGGTAATGAAGCATTTCCTGCACTTTATTCCTCTGTTACAAAAAAGAAATGGATTGTCTATCCCCTGTCGAGTTCTTTTTCTTATGGTCATTTTGGAGGAAAATTTACTCTGTCTAGCTCCTGTAAAAACTTGAACATGTATTTGTAAGGCAAGGGCATAGCTATCAGCTAACAAGCTAGCTTTATATTCCCACCAGCCAGTCGCATCTTGACTTTACACATCAACTTACAAATATTCCTTGTATATGTCTTGACAACACATGGTAAAGGAGAGTTCGAAGGTGGCCTACCTATAATGGATTCTTTATCACCTCTATGAGACAATATTGCCTCATTTCCTTTTTAATTTTGGTTTTATCCTCCATCTTCCTCCATCTTCATGAAATCTACAAATGACTATCCATCATCTATAAAGCCGAAGTCTCTCATAAATTTTAATAGTGTTCCTCTCTTTTTATGAGGTTCTCCACTTGAGGTTTTGAGAGATATTCTCCTCCTTTAGCATGGAAACTTCCACAAATCACCATTACTCTTTTTAATGCCATGTCTACCTTTATATGTTGCTTGTAGGGTTGAAAACTTGTTTCTACTTGTCTTTGCTTCTGAGAAGAAATTCCTGCACTTTAGTCCTCTTTTAGGAAAAACTTTTGGGATTGTCTATCCCATGTGAAATACTTTCACTTATGGTCATTTTGGAGGAAACTTTGATCATTCTCTTGACTTAAAAACCCTGCATATACATAACCAGTTTTACCACAAAAAATTAGCTTTTTCCCTTCAGATACAATGTGCATCTCTTCTTCTACCTTTGGTTCTCTCAACAACCTTTATTCTTTATCACCTTTATGAAACAATATTGCCTCGTTTCCTTTTTAAACATATTTTTTGTTTTTTCCTACATCTTCATGAAATCTACAAATGACGATCCATATTTATTCGCTCATTTGTCATTTAATTATTCTCTTTGCTTGTAGATGCTTTATTTTGCTTGTTGATGCTTCATTAGACATGCACTCTGTTTGTCTTCTAAGTTAACTTATAGTAAATGAGGTTTCATATGTGGTGTGAGGTTAGGTACTTTTATTGTTCACTGTTTTATGCAATTTTTATATTAAAACAAGTGGCTGATTCAAGATTTCATTATTCACTCGTTTGTCATTTAATTAACAACTCATTTGATGCTTGTTGATGCTTTATCATTTAATTAACAACACATTTGATGCTTGTTGATTTCATTATTCACTTGTTTGTCATTTAATTATTCTCTTGGCAAGTTGATGTTTTATTTTTCTTGTTGATGCTTCACCACACATCCACTCTCTTTGTCTTCTAAGTTAACTTGCAATAAACGGCGTTTCATATGGGCTATGAGGTTAGGTACTTTTATTGTTCATTGTTTTATGGAATTTTCATATTGAAACAAATGTCATATTCAAGATTTCATTATTCACTCATTTGTCATTTAATTAACAACTCAGTTGATGCTTGTTGATGCTTTATCATTTAATTAACAAAAACGTTGATGCTTATTGATTTCATTATTCATTCATTTGTCATTTAATTATTCTCTTGGAAATTTTATGTTTTATTTGGCTTGTTGATGCTTCACGACACATGCACTTTGTTTATCTTCCAAGTTAACTTACAATAAACGAGGTTCCATATGAGATGTGAGGTTAGATACTTTTATTGTTCACTATTTTATGGATTTTTCATATTGAAACAAGTGACTTGTTCAAGATTTCATTATTCACTCATTTGTCATAATATTTACAACTCAGGTATAAATGTGTTGTAAATCATTTGGTGTGTAGAGGCGTAACAGAAAATCCCATTTGCATTCTCAGGTGAGATTTCTACATCATAATAGAGTATAGATGTTCCTTCTAAAATGGATTTTGGTTACAATGCCGCAAACACTATGAAATAAGTCAACCTAGGTTGTAAGCCAAAATCTTTATGTGACAAGAAAAAGAGACAATCCATCCAAAATCCACATCATAATGTGGTTACAACCAAAAACATATGACACCCCTATTCTCTATGGCCTTGAGAATCTTTAGTGCCAAAACTCCCTGAGTTACCCGCTTAATCGAAGTAGGTTGGCCTACCTAAAAAGGGTTGACTAGGAAATGCTTGATTGTTGCCATATGATTTAGTCCAATTTTGACCTTCCAACCATGGAGGAGTTGAGTACCCATACCTCACATTTTCACTACTAACCCCTGCATTAAGTGGAGGTGTGTGATGAGCATACATAGAAGTAACACCTCCTTTGATAGGAATAAGGAAAGTGGGTAAACCCCCATTTTAATAGTGATGCGCTTGAATTTTTATGAGGTCTTGGAATAATGGTGTATAATTTGCAATATTGTCCAATGTGTTTTACATAATCCTGGTTTCATCAGTTGTGCTTGCATCATTGTCAACCATATCGATCATCCCTTGTTCCTTTTCAAGCATTTTTTTGCCTTTCTTGATTCATTTTCCTAGATTTCCATTTGTTTTTGTTGGTTCTTCTCTTTCCTTTTTTTCTCTCTTTCAATTCTTGCATCTTCTCGACGTTGTGCTGCAATAATCCTTGTTTCCTTCTTCTCCTTGGCTAGATCCTTCTTTTTCTATTTTAATTTCTGAATTTCAAATTTCTTTTTTTTCAGACTCAATTAATAGGTTTATATAGTCTTCTGAGATGAGCAAATGTGAACTTTGGCCCAAACAAAGACTACCCGATGTTCCTTTCTTGTTTTTCATTGACACTCTCTCTACTGGTAGCTTTAGGAAATGACTAAGTAACTTCTCTATCCCTCCCACCTGCATGTCATTTCTTGGTGCTTCCCTTTCAGTATTCGAGACAACTGATAGAACTATATTGTTATCTTCATATGATGCCTCATTATGTTCTTCATCTTCTTCCATTGATCTATTGTCCACAAAAAATGAACAATTTCATTGTTCAATTCTATTGGTTGTGAAGGCATGCTCATGCTTTGTTCATTGGTTCTTGAGACACTATGTTCATTCAAATTAATCATGGCTTCTGCCAACCCTGATGGTGGGGTTACTTGTCTTGGTAATGCCAATTGGTCATTTCTGATTCCTAGTGCAATATCAACAATGTCATTTTCAAATACATCTTCATTGTCAACTACATGTTCAACAATTCCATTAACAATATGAACAACATAAGTTTCATGTACTTTATTTGATAGAATGACCTCCATGTTACTGTGAATTTGTTCATGATTATATTTTGTTTCACATACATGTTCATCATCATCACCATATAACTGTCCTTGAGAGAGGGAAATCATATTACCAGCTACAACCACATCATCATGTTCATCTACTTCTTCTTGCACTTCAACACTTGATTGGACATGCCCTTCTTCCTGAACATCCACATGAAACACTTGACTACAACCAGTATCATGCATAAGAGCATCATAATTCAGTGGCCATATTCTTGTCCTCCTAAATCCAGTCTTGATATTTGATGGTGTCAGAGCCCTTTTAAACGCTTTACTTGCAAGCTCTGCTAGCTCGAACCTTTTCACCTCAACCTCTGAATTCTTTCCATCCATGTAACACGCTCTGACCTGAAATAGTTCTTGAAAGGGAAAAACACACTAACATCAAAGGGTTTCAATCTGTGAGTGGTATGAGCGGGCAATGTTAACAGGTCAATCCGCAAATTGTTTTCTTCCTCAGTTGTTTGTACAACAATGTGGCTTCCATGGCCATCTAATATCAATAGGTGTATGTTATTAGGTGAGACACCACCTGGTACAGATGCAGCAAAGTGACAAAGCCAATTTAAAAAAAGTTCTTTAGTCATCCATGCATGGGGATGTGCAGTCATGCATGCACTTTGTTCACAATTTTGTATATAGTTTTTTAGTTGATTTTTACCTTTTAATAGATAAAATCCTAGGATTGAAGTACCAATTGCATTGAAAAAACATAGAATAGTTATCCACACCCTACTCTTAGGCAAAATCTTTGGCATGTTTCAGCTCCCTCTCTTGGCAATTACCTGCATGCCACAATTCCTTCCCGCTTGTAAACATGTTTCATCACAGTTCCATATATGGTCTGCACCATAAGAATGTTTATCGTAAGCACTAGAAAGAGTGTCATAGAACTTACATACAACTATAGGGCACAAATTTAATGGTTTGTCTCTGTCAACGTCCTCACATTTACACAATACAAGGTTTGGATGCCTTTTTTTAAACCCAAACCACCATGATTTACCAAGAAACCCATCTTTGAATGGGTTTCGCCTCCATTGACATATTTGAGCAACTGTGGATTTGAGTTGTATCAATTCTAGCTCATGTCCCAATTAGGTCATCTCTTTATACCACTCAACCACCCTGGCCTCCTCCTCTTTAGTCATAACTGTAAGAGGCCCTCTACGTTTTGTATGAGTGAGCCCATTTATCCAATATTGTATTGATGAGGCAGGAATGCCATGTTTTTTTGTAGATTCCTGAACTGAATAACCATTAAACCCTATGTCATAAATTGCAGCTAAATTTTCTTCTTTTTTTCAACCTCTTATAGTGCTGATATTTTTAGTTGAACTTGCCCCTTGGATTGTGGTTGACGGTGGCTTTGTGGGTGATGGTGTGACAACATCAGCTTTAGTCACATGGTCATCCACAACAACATTTATTTGAGCATTGTTGACATTCACATCACTTGTCCTGTCCTCATCTGATGAAGGGAATCATAGCTGGGCACCCCCTTTCACTCTCCTATCACTTCTCCTTGTATGAGAAACATAACTAACTCTTTCCATAGATGCAACTACCTACATAATTATTGCATGCATTTTGTTAATAATAATTGAAAATTATGCTTTCATTCAAGCCAAAAATATTTCTGCTTTATTACAAGAAATTATCAACATGTATGTTAGTAGCAGCGTAAGAGATTTTCATGCATATGCCTTTTTGACAGTATCCTTGAAAAATCAAATCTACATAATGAATTTGTTGTATGTCTTCAAAATTATCAGTGATTGTTGTTTTAATAACTTGTTTTTACACTTAAAATACCATGACTATATTTGTAATTGGAAAACTACTGCTAGTGTATTGAAATTGACCTAGAATTGGTTGTATGTCTTCAATTATGTCAATATATGTTTTGGATAAAAATTTTTATGCATTATAGGAGGAATTTCAACTAAACAAAGTCATTTTTCTAGTTAAGATGTTGATCTGGTTTGGTTATTTTTTATAAATTGTTATTTGACTTAAATTGTTTAGCCTCATGTTTGTCAATGTTGTTTAGTTTCATGACAGACAATAGAAGCTCAATAGAATATCTATAGGGAATGGTTATGAGTTTGTCAATACTATTGTTATTCCTATAGATAACACTCTTCAGACATGAAGGAAGCTCTAGGAGGAATTTCAATTATAAAAATTGACACCTAATTCCTTTTCTAGTTAAGATGTTGATCTGGTTGTTATTGTTGTTTGAATTAATTTGTTTAGCCTCATGTTTGTAATTATTGTTATTCATTGTCACCACAAACATCCTAGGTTTGGATTGGGAAGACATGGTAATTTTGCAAGTTGTTTGGTTGTTGAGTGTAGCTTTCGCTGTGTCCTTGGACCTAGCTATAAAGTGCATTGCCTTACTTTTGTTTCAATTAAATTTAATCCTTAAATCTTGAAAACTATAAAGTATCCATTTAAATTCTGACAAGGTTGGATACACTCACATACATCCTAGGTTTGTATTGGGAAGGCATGGTATTTTTGCAAGTTGTTTGGATGTTGAGAGTAGCCTTAGTTGTGTTCTTAGACCTAGTTATAAAGTGCAGGTTGTTTGGTTGTTGAGGGTAGCTTTAGCTATGTTCTTGGACCTAGCTATAAATTCAATTTCCTTACTCTTGTTTGAATTAAATTAAATCCTTAAATATTGAAAACTGTAAAGTCTCCATTTAAAGTCTAACAAGGTTGGAGAGACTCACATACACACTAGGTTTGGATTGGGAAGACATGGTAATTTTGGAAGTTGTTTGGTTGCTGAGGGTAGCCTTAGCTGTGTTCTTGGACCTAGTTATAAAGTGCAAGTTTTTTACTGTTGAGGGTAGCCTTACTCGTGTTCTTGGACCTAGTTATAAAGTGCACCGCCTTATTGATGTTTGAACTAAATTAAATACTTAAATCTTGAAAACTATAAAGTCTCCATTTAAAGTCCGAGAAGGTTAAAGACACTCACAGACATACTAGATTTGGATTAGGAAGACATGGTAATTTTGCAAGTTGTTTGGTTGCTGAGGGTAGACACAGTTTTGTTCTTGGAGCTAGTTATAAGGTGCAAGTTGTTTGACTACTGAGGGTAGCCTTAGATGTGTTCTTGGACCTAGTTGTAAATTGCAATGCCTTACTATTGTTTGAATTAAATGTAATCCTTAAATCTTGAAAATTGTAAAGTCTCAATTTAAAGTTTGACAAGGTTGGAGACACTCATAGACATACCAAGTTTGGATTGGGAAGACATGGTAATTTTTCAAGTTTTTTGGTTGTTAAGGGTAGCCTTTGCTGTGTTCTTAGACCTAATTATAAAGTGCAAGTTGTTTGATTGTTGAGGGTAGCCTTAGCTATGTTCTTGGACCTAATTATAAAGTGCACTGCCTTATTGTTGTTTGAATTAAATTAAATCTGTATATCTTGAAAAATTTAAAGTCTCCATTTAAAGTCTGGCAAGGTTGGATACATTCATAGACATACCATGTTTGGATTGGGAAGACATGGTAATTTTGCAAGTTGTTTGGTTACTGAGGGTAGCCTTAGCTGTGTTCTTGGGCCTCTTTATAAAGTGCAGGTTGTTTGGTTGCTAAGGTAGCCTTAATTTTGTTCTTAGACCTAGGTATAAAGTGCAGGTTGTTTAGTTGTTAAGGGTAGCCTTAGTTGTGTTCTCAGACCTAGTTATAAAGTGCACCGCCTTACTATTGTTTGAATTAACCTTAAATCTTAAAAAATTTAAAGTCTCCATTTAAAGTATGACAAGGTTGGAGACACTCATAGACATACCCGATTTGGATGGGGAAGTCATGGTAATTTTGCAAGTTGTTTGGTTGTTGACGGTAACCTTAGTTGTGTTCTTGGACCTAGTTATAAAGTGCAAGTTGTTTGACTATTGAGGGTGGCCTTAGCTGTGTTCTTGGACCTAGTTATAAATTGCATTGCCTTACTATTGTTTGAGTTAAATCAAATCCTTAAATCTTGAAAAGCATTACGTCTCCATTTAAAGTCTGACAAGGTTGGAGATACTCACAGACATCCTAGGTTTGGATTGGGAAAAAATGTATTTTTGCAAGTTGTTTAGCTGTTAAGGGTAGCCTTAGGTGTGTTCTTGGACCTATTTATAAAGTACATTGCCTTGTTGTTGTTTGAATCAAATTTAATCCTTAACTTGAAAGTTGTAAAGTCTTCATTTAAAGTCTGACAAAGTTGGAGACACTCACAAACATGCTAGGTTTGGATTGGGAAGACATGGTAATTTTGCAAGTTGTTTGGCTACTGAGGGTAGCCCCAGCTGTGTTCTTGGACCTAGTTATAAATTGCACTATGAATAGATGGTAGCCAAAAAGAATTAGTAAGGAAATTTCGCCAAAAAATTTCAATCCCATTAGACTTGATCTCTCATCAATGGGTTGGAAAAAAGGCATAATGACCAGTTTAATATTTTGGTGTTAATTTGCTTGCTGATTTTTTGAAAAGCATCACAATGACAAACTTATTTTACATTATTTCCATTTGAAGATGTCATAATTGATGAAGTGAAGGATAATGTGGGTTTAAGCTAATCTGAAAGACAAATGAAGTATCTTGAGCATTTGAATGCTGAGTATAAAGGAGTACTGGAAGAAAGGGAAGCATAAAGGAGTTTCTATGTCTATTCTTGTCATTCCAAGTTTGTCACTCATATTTTTTTCATTTCAAGTTTGTCATTGATAGCTAGTTGACCATATCAGAGAGGTTGGCGAGGTCTGCTTGCCATAACAATGGATCCTGATTTATTGTTTCATCTTCTACATCACATCCTTCTAATGCCCCTTGTTGCTATGGCAATATTGCTCTAGTTTGCTATTTTTTGCATTTTTGAACATATGTATTTGATTTGGTATATGGGATTGTCTATCACATGTTGATTTTTGGATTCCATGACACATATTTTCTCCTTGAAAACTCTGACATGTGGAAGTCTGGTCTCCACAAGTTTTGTGACTTATTTTTTCTCAAGAAAAAAGCTTAATGAAATATTTATTTTCAATAAAAGAAGAAATGAACGCCCTTGGTTTGAGAATTAGAATATGTAGTTGTTTGTTCAATTTAAAGTTTATTTGGAATGAATATATTTTGAATTCGATTAAAGTTTATCTTGCATGAATATATTTTGAATTCAATTTAAGATTCACTTTGATAGATATATTATAGGCTCGGATAAGTGTTTAATCCCTAAACAACCACTAAATATCAATAGATCGGAAAGAAAATTAACACGGTTCCATGGATAGGGCAGAGCTTGGGTAAGTAGAAAACTATAGAGAGAGAAAGAGAGATTAGCCAATGCCCTTTGTCTAACCATGGGATAACATTCATTAAAGGAATGTGAGGTCTGCAACAAATTGCTGGACAAAATGGTTTGTGAGTCAGACAAGGCCAATCTCCGTTGGATCTGCGATGTGAAGGTCATCTAGTTGTTCTTAAATTGTAGTTAGGAGCCTCATTTTCCAATTAATTTTGATTGAGGAACTAGCTTTGATGACATTGTTTTGTCTTTGGGATGAATGTGTAGAAATTTAGATGAAGTCCTTCCCACTTGAAATTTGTGCTGTAGAAAAAGATTGATGTTCAATTATAAACGAGTTATGTTCTTTTTCCTCTGTGGCTAGCCATACTAGCCAATACTCTGCATTATGGTTGTGTCATATTTTCCAATCAACTTGAAAATGATTCAGAATATAGAAAAATAGAAAAAATATATATTTTCATGAAAATAAACTATAAGAAAAATGAAATAAAAAGTGTGAGAAATGAAAATGAAACTGTAAGAAAACTGTGTTGCAATTGAAATAACTAACCTGAATATAATGTCAAATGTTTTGTGATGGTTTGTCTCCATGGCTGGTGAACAGTTTGAATGTTAAACATGCAACTTCAGCAATGGTTGTACTTCTTTTATAGTTTTTTGCACTTGAATTTAATTGGTGGCAAGGATAGACGTGGATTGCAATGACTTCATTTTGAATGTGTGACCTGGATTGATTTGGATGTGATGCAATGGCTAAGAATTTGTTTTTTGTTGATCCATGTGTTTTGATACGTTTTAATGGGAAATAGAATGGGTTGGGTGTCATTTATTGAACACAGTGGGTTTAAATGTTGAATAACACAACAATTATGGTTGACATACATTCACTTTTATTATGTGCAAGTATGGATATGCATTTGGGATACATAGCTTCAGTTCTTATCAGTGAGGGTTGAAGTGACTGCTACTTTGTACTTCTTGAACAAACCATTTTGGAAGGATTTATGGTTTTACCTGTTTTCTAGTTGGGTCAATATGATTTGTACTACCAGTCAATGTTTTGGGAAATTTTGGACATAAATTAAAAGATATTTGCACTTAATGTTATTTGTTTTTGTTTAAATATTGGCCGCACATCTCTCAATTTCTGGTGGCTTTGTGGGACCAGTACTATAACAATCACTGGTCCTTGCACAACATTAGACATCTCTCCCCTAGCTATCTTTGCCTCTATATCCACCCAATCCCTTCCAACTCCCCTTTCCCCAACTTGGTGGGTAATCTAATTATTATTAAGTTATTATAGACAATATGCCTTCAGGAATGGGTTGTATCTTACATTAGAGGCTTGAAATGTCTTGTATGAGCCCTTACCCCAAGAAAAGAAAAAGTGAAATGTCGTATACCCCGTTTACCCAAACAAGAGAACAACACAAGCGAGAACCCATTTTTCATAGGAATGAAGAATCTTACAACACCGTTTACCCAAACAAGAGAACAACACAAGCGAGAACCCATTTTTCATAGGAATGAAGAATCTTACAACACGTGCTTACTAATGCAAAGTGAGTAACCTAGGCTACACATTTGGAATCCATCCATTTTACTTTGAAAGCTTCCAATACAAATTTATATTCTTGAAAATTACACTTCACTCTTAAAAAAAATAATGACCAAGTTATTCTTTCTCTTTTGATCAGAAATGTATGTATTAATTATTTTATTATTATTACTAT
>APFE031631884.1:0-10321 GCA_000404065.3 Pinus taeda
GCCATAAAATTAAACAGAGCTAAACCCTAATAAATTAACAGTATAACTGTGATTAAGGTCGTAAAATGTCCACGGCTTCCATACAAATGTCCATACAAATGTCCACGGCTTCCATACAACACTGTAGCCCAAGTCAATGTAAATAATAGAGAATGCCAAAACAGACAGAATGCCATAGAATGCCTAAAACCCTAAACCCTAAAACAGCAAAAATGCCATAGAATGCCTAAAACCCTAAACCCTAAAAAAATTGCTCAAAATACTGCCATAAAATTAAACAGAGCTAAACCCTAATAAATTAACAGTATAACTGCGATTAAGGTCGTAAAATGTCCACGGCTTCCATACAAATGTCCATACAAATGTCCACGGCTTCCATACAACACTGTAGCCCAAGTCAATGTAAATAATAGAGAATGCCAAAACAGACAGAATGCCATAGAATGCCAAAACAGAATGCCAGAATGCTATAGAATGCCAAAACAGACAGAATGCCATAGAATGCCAAAACAGACAGAATGCCATAAAATGCCAAAACAGATCACAAAATCTCCTGTTAGAGTGCTTGTGTTGAAAAACACAGAGAGTAAAGCTGGTAGGATTAAAAATCCTACCGGTTACAGGCCATGGATGGTCGCCGACCTCCCCCACCTTCCCCACAGCTCGCCAGACCTTCTCCACACCTGCAACGTCCTTTTCCACACCTGCAACACTTGCAACAGGAAGAAAAAAGCCATTAGAAGCCATTAGAGATCACAAAAACAACAAAAACAGCCTAAAAATGCTATGTTACCTCAAGCTCAGTAGAATGGCGACCGACTCCTCCCCAAACAACAAAATCGCCGAATAAGACCACCACCAGAGAAATGCTAAACAACCGGCATTCCATGTTAAACAACTTACATTCCAGAACGACCAAGAAATCCAGGCGGAGGCGCACAAGAAAAGCAGAACCGCTGTCCCAGCGAGAAACCCAGAAACTCCTTCAAACACAGTTACCAGCACACGAATAAACGACTCTGCGCGCAACAATACAAACCGACTCAACCGAACACAGCATTCCCCCAAAACAACAACTAACCACCATGCGCGCAGGTTACAGGGCCGTCCCGCGCCATCTTCGGCGGGGGGCTTCGCCCAACTACCAGCCCCGAGCAGAAAGACAAAGGGAAAATGGAACATCGTCGAAATGAGCCCAGACCAACCATGTAAACGGCGCGAATGACTTGTTTTAATGCAGCATGTGATAGCCCACACGGCCAGCTCCACGGTGGACAGGTGTCGTACCGGAGCCATGTGGGTTGACGCGTGTAAATTTGACGTGGCGGGGAGGGCGCACATGTATTGGCGATCCTCCCCTAATACCTCCCACATAGATCAACCGAAGTTACTCTATCAACTTGATCGCATTGTAAATGAAGCCACGTAGGACAACATGCGAGCATATCGTAACGTCTATGGCCAAGGTCGAGATCGATGCGCCACGTCACGTCATCGATGTGGACATCAAGCGCCACGTCATGGAGCGTGTGTTGATGGCCATGGCGGTGGCACAGTGAAGTTTATCAGTGGTGGCTGTGGCCGTAAATGGACTGCAATGAGAATATGCTGGCGCTACTAGGTGTTAGCAAATCCACAGGTTTAGTTTCATCGCTCGTTTTCCCTTCAAGTCTTAAGATTGGAAAAGGGTTCTGCCCATTGGTCGCTCAGGCTTTCCCGGCTAGGGTTAAATTCAGGAGAAGTGTTTGTGCTTCACTGGCCGAGGTTAAACCCGCAGTTTCCACAATGGCGTCTGCCCAGAAAAAGGTAAATGGATGGCTTTTCGGGTGCTTTTTAAGTGAAATGGTGACGTGGGACTCTAGCTTGTATTTATCACTGTATCGTATCAAACGATTGCTATGAAAGGGAAAATCTTTAAAAAATTAGCCAAAATTTGAACAGGTAAAAATAATAAATTCCACTATATTCGCCAATATTCGGATTGTTCAGCCTTATCATATTCCAGGAAAATATTCAATTTCTTAAGCCCTTAAGTCGTGACTAATTTCATTGTTGTCATAGTCTGCTGCGAAAATCCGTCTCCTTTCTGGTATTCGAAATTTGGTAGGAATACTTTAGTTTAGGGCGGCTTTAAAGAGAGAGCCTCTGGGGCTTCTTTCCGGGGATTGATAAATTTGAAGGATGGAGTAAAACTTTACGATTCTCAGGGCTGCTTCGCGTTAACTGATTATCGACGTTGAGTAAAGGAAAACTGATCAGATATGATTGCAGCTTTATCCTGTATGATGCCGAAGACTTCCGTTAAATGCCGCTTCATGCAGGCCGTTACAACATATAAATAGCCACTTTGCATTGACACACGTCTCGGAAAAATTACTTTAGATGTTTTCAGTTAGATAACAATACAGGAATGGACTGTAAATCTTTGAAGTGGATCATTGGCTACTCAAGAAAAACGCTTGCCCTTCCTTTGGTCGAGCGAGCGGTTCAGTACGGTTCCCTCGCCCTGGCCCTCCTGATGGTGTTTAGAGTGGCTCGGAATCTTGAGTGGTGAGATGGGTCTCTAGATAGAATTCCTTTACCTGTCTTCGAGAGTAATCAAGATAGAATTCCTTTACCTGTCTTCTAGAGTAATCACAGCGGCTAATTGCTTGCCTAGATAAAGATAGAAGAGGTTTTGTCAGGACTTTCCTCTCCCTTGCCTTGCCTTGAACGGCTCTTTGGGTCAACTTCGTGATAATAAAATTTTAGCAATGTCCAACAAAGGACCAAGAACGACAAAAAAGAGGAGGTCAATGGGAATCGGGACTAGGAGGTCAAATCGGTGATAATAAGCTGTAAGGGTGCACTATGCTACTACCAGTGCATAAAATAAACGAAGTATTAATGAAAATTAGGTCATAGATACAAAAAGAGTGAAAGAAAAATGTCAAGATCTCAATAGATGAAGATGAGGGAGCAGCTAGTGAGGATGAAGTATCTGGTGCTACATCAGTCACGGAGAAAGCACCAATGCACCGTTTGATGATGTTGTGTGGAGAATGCCCAATGCTCAGAGAACCTAGCTGGGTGATTCTGTGAGAAAAACAATTGCTGCAAGCAGAGACTCTCCTAGAAAATACTTCTTTTAGTTGAATTAAATGACGGATCTAGTGTGAAGTAAGAGGTAGGGTAAATCTTGTGCGGTAGAATATTTTAAATTAGAATTGCTATAGGAGACTGATATCATTATTTACCTTCATAAGCTGCACAATTCAGATCAATTTAAAGCAATTAAAAAGGCTAAAATCTCATAAAGTAGGTTGCCAAATACTTTAGGAAAAAGAGGAAGCACGGATCAACAGGATCACATATGGGAATATCTTCAAAGCTGCAAATGAATCATTGAAACATATATCAATTAAACGTTAGTTTATGGATCAGTTTGAAGTGGTCCGTGGCCAATTTTAGTTTGAAGCTTTAACAGAAATTTTAACAATGTCGTACACAATTTGGATAGATTCTACCTTTATCCCATCCAGGAAAATGGCCCTGGTCCCCTAAATCAAATTTAGTCTAAATTTTATTAAACTGTGTATTTCCAACATTTCCTTGATTTTGCAAGTCACATGGATATGGCTTCTAGAATCCAGACTTATTCGCAGCAGGGAGTTTTACTCAACTGCAGGGGTTATAGTAGCAATAATAAGAATTTACAGTCTTATGATCTGCAGACATTTTTTGAGTGTCTAACTACAAATCATTTTAGGGTATGCTGAATTAAAGAGGAATAGTAGAAGGTGATGGGCTTCTATAGATAAGATAATTTTGTTATTTGCCATGAATGACCAAGGAAATGTCAATGGGACTTTTAAGTACAATCAGCCTCCATGGACTATGGGAGTGTTAGTGACATTTATAAAAGGAGCAAAGGAAGGCTAAAGTGAAAGAGATACAAATTCTAACACAAGAAAAAAAGAGTCTGTCTAATTAGGACATATGTACAAGTCCTAAAATGCATGACGCCCTAACTCAACTCAACGATGAAGCAGAAGTAGAAAGAGAGGTGGAAGAGGCATCCCTTTTATCCAAAGCCTGACCATGCCCTCTTGGGAGGATTTGGGGCTGAGGGGGGTTAGCTGGGTGATCTTGGGAGGAGTTTTGTAGAGCAATTATAAACATCATAATAGCACCAAAAACTTGGAATATTTATGAGTCATAATCAACTCGGTAAGGGAACTTGGCAAGGAAATGAACTGAACTAGAAAATTGCCAAAAGCTCGCTTTGACTGAAATATAAGTCTAAAAATTTGCAAGAACTCGTGGATTTTGAACTCTCCCAAAAACTTGCCAAAATTCAGCTGCAAAAATCAAATGCTCCCTAGAGGTCAAAATCAGCTCTTTTCATCATCGTTTCTGTTGTTTTCCGCATTGTAGCTTGTAAAAGTCCAGCAAAACACTTCCAAGCAAGTTAGAGGCTCTCAATCAAGGCATTTTTCATGCCAAAATCAAGATCTAGGACGAAATTTCATGCTAAAAAGTGTGATTTCTGATGGAAATTTCTGTGGGGACTAAATTTCAGCAATTTTATTTGCAGAAATTTCACTTGAGCAGCAGTAACCTTGGCAATCCTTAATCCGAGGTGTTACTTTGGAGGCTTACAGGAATGAATTTTTCAAAACTCCCCCCCTTATATGTATTATGTATTATGCAGAAGACAAAGCTATCTATTGATCTTGATTTGATCAACCAAACATTAGATTTGGTTGTCAAGACTGAAGAGGTGGCATTTCCGATGATTTCATCTGTTTAGATGGAGACCGTGGGGTTCCATTGACATCAGGAGATTCATTGGAGGCAGGATGTTTGGTTTCTTGGTTCCCATACATTATTCTAGAGTCTAGAGTTTACAGTTCGACAACGAACAATGGTCCATTTTTTTTGAAGGCTCTTCCTTTGACTATTAGTGCTGTCAAATAAACACCAAAGCCAAAAAGCCATTGGTACTAAGGTTAGGAACTTTGTTCATCACCACGTGCAATCCATTCGGTTAACCCTGACAATCCAGAAGCGGTTAATATGTGGAAAATTGAACCTTGGTAAGAGGAATATCACCTTCTTTTCCTTTACAAACTAGACAAGGCAAGCCTTGTTGCTAACTGTGGTCCATTTTGACATTATGTACACTATTTAATTGCGATTTTGAATCGTACCTTTGGAAGGTTGAGACCATCTAATCAATGTTAAAATATGGACTGTGAGAATTCAATATTTGATTATAAGTGCAACGTGGTGAATTGTTATACATGAATTTGATTATTGATGTGATGATATTGACTTATATGTTTAAGTGATGGATTTCTAATGTATGAATTTGTGACTAATTAATTCTTTTTTCAAAATTGGAATATATGAGATATCTTTGTGTTTCCAAGTTTTGCTCGAGTTATTGCCAAGTCTTGAGTAGGTCTTGACTATTCACTTTACTAGGTTATTGTAGAGTCTCAAGTAGGTCTTGATTATTCACTTTACTTAGTTATTACCGAGTCTCGACTAGGTCTTGATTATTTACATTATTGACTTATTGTTGAGTTTGAGTCAAGCTACTGTGATAGAAATTTAAATGTCTTTCTAAGACCTAAAATGTTGAAGCTATAAAATGTGAAACACTAGGTCCTCATGTCCAACAAGACCTAAAATAACTAAAAGAACTAAAAGAACTTTTGTATAAGCTATTACGATAGGAATTTAAGTCTCTTTCTAAAATATTGAAGCTATAAATCATCAATGTGAAATGCTAGGTGCCCATGTCCAACAAGACCTAAAAGAACTAAAAGAACATCTGTATATAGTAAGGGATTTAGGGAAAATTTGTTGTACTTCATTGATGCATATCAAACTAGGTCCTAAGAAAATTATTCACTTGTAGTCAAATTTCCTTTGTTGGGAAATTTTTTCTTTCATTGTTGGCTGCTTCATTCCAATTTTATGTTTTAGGCGTTGCCAATTGGCATTTTTTTGATTTCTTCAAGTAAAGGAGACAATAGCTTTATTGCAAAGTATGTTAACATTAATGTTGGTTTGTGGTTTTGTGGCAACTTGGAGTGGTTGTTATGATAATGATGTAGAACAAATCCTAGTGGGCATTCTTCCACATTGTGTGGTGTTAGCCGTGTGGCAATCATGTGGTTTGCGGTCCTCCATATTAAAAGGGCCAATATGTTGGTTAGCATTCTTGTCCAAATGTGTATGTGTGATGTTTGTTGCAATTAATGTACTAACTTGCTGCTATTGTGATAATCCAAAACAGATCCTAAGGGGACCCTGTGTGTTGTTTGTTGAGTGCAACATCCTCATTGTTTATGGTCCTCCCTATTAAAGGGGCCAATATGTTGGTTATTGTTTTGAAAACATAATTCCATTATATGGTCTTCCCAATGCCCGTGGCTTTCTTTCATGAGTGAAATACTTCATTTAAAGGTGGTTATTCCAAGTGACTGAAGTTTCTTTAGGGTGCCTCGAAAAGGAAAGGAGAGCGAGTGGAGAATAGAATCTCCTCTCTCATTGGTTAAGTGTCTAAAGATCCTCATCTGGCTTTCAAATGCTCCTTTCCTTGACAATTCCATAAATAACTACTAATATTGGTGATGAAAGATGCAATAATTCGAACAATTCAAACATCAACTTATTTGTTTAGAGGAATCATGGACAAACATTATGATTGATTATTCATATTGAGTTTTGATTTGATTGGAGAGGACTAATGGATCGAGACTTAATGTTTTTTTTGGATGGACCATAAATTAGGACCAGGATTTCGATAATTTTATCAAGAATGACACATTTGAGACCTCGAGTTTGGAGGAAAGAGAGGAATGAATATGGGAAAATATAAATGGTCATGTTTTCATCCCTATGTGTATGAATAGTGTTGACTACAATTAATGTATTAGCTTGTTGGCATTTTGTGATCCTTGTTGGAATAGGATAGATGGCTCACTATGTTGTAGGGAAAACTGCTTGAAAGGTTTAAAAGTAGGTTTGCACCTTAAGGGCAAGCTATTATGGGAAGATGCACAAACCTAAGTTAATCACCCCAAGGGAGCCTTTAAGCTAAGTAGCTCAATGGTCCTTAAATATATGTTTTTCCCTCCTTTGTAACACCAATTATATATACTTTTTGATTTTTTTTTTTAGATTTCTATTTCTAGATTTAGAAAGGTGGGCTGCCTCACATTTTTTTTTTGGTTGTCTCATAGATCCATGATCTCGTACACATTTTAAGTAAATCTATATATAGCAACACCCTCTTCTTGCGTTAATTGCTCGAGTTGAGACTAACAACGTACTTAGGCTTTAGTCCATTGGGCTATTTCCCTTTCTATATCTATATATAGTATATACCCCCCCACACACATGAGATACTTAAAATGAAAATAAAACCAAAGAATCATTTTGAGCTCAATGAGGCTTATACTTAGTTGAATAATATCAAATGAAGCTATAAATGAATGAATGACATCTCATATAGAATTGGAACTATTCTAAATCAATACCTGGAACTATTCTAAATTAGTGCCTTTGACAATGATCTCCTTTTCATGGAAAAAGCTAGTTATTTATTTATTTTTCTCTTTTGAGGAGAGATCCATCTACAATGACTTCATGTCAACCACTAGAGAAAACATAGTTCAACCTTTTGTCTAGACTTCATTGAGTAAAACAACATTTTGCTTACAAAGAGGCATTACAAAAGATCTTACACTCATATCCATACTGGTCCAAACTTCAAACCAAAATTAGGTAACATAGAGTTCGTCGAAGGAGAAGTGGGAGCCACAAGGATAACCAAAAACGGACGGAGTGCTACTTGCCATGTCTTTGTTTGCCATACTATTTTGAAGTAGGTTCCTTTCAATGTGTATTAGTAGTTGGTGTCTCAAAACATCTTCCACTAGTGTTTCTAGGTTTTGAATAACTCATCCCTTGAGAGCCTAGTGCACTTACCACCACCATTTGTTGGTTAGCAAATTTCATCATCTTTTGTTGGAAATTAGATTGTCATTAAACTAGTACATCCTCCCTTGCCGTTCAATATGAACACTCTTGGCTACTAAGGGATGGCCTTATTGGTTGCCTAGATTATAATGGTTGCATGGCTTTGGGTTTTCACTTGAAGAATTTTGGGTTTTCTATCACCAGGTTTTAGTTGAATTTGATCACAACCTTATTTTGGGTAGAGAGATTAGCTATCTACAAGAGGTTGTGTTGGAGGTGCATCTTATTTTCAAATGTCCCATTTATTATAATATTAGAGGGAGATTCCATTGTTTGTATTGAGATTCAAGGGTTGTCTCGACTCTCAACACCTTATTTTGATTTGGATTATAGGCACTTGGCTCTTTTCATGCATGAGGTGATTACACATGATCATAAATTTGATCAAATTCATCTAGATTGGACCCCATTAGAAGGATTGCCTCCTTCCCACCTACTTTATATGCATGTGGTAGCAAGCGTTGTGCAGATGCCTTCTTCTTGAGCGTCATGGTACTAGGGTAGTGATACCATGTATTTCCTTCCATTCGTTTATAGTCAAACTTGCTTCCATGAGCCTGCAAAGAAGTAGTAGGGTTCAACATAGTTCTCAACAATTTTAACTGTTAGGAGAACTTTTATTGCTTGCCTCTGGCTTCCTCTGAGGATCACCTAGCGATGCCTTATTACCTCATATTTTGTCAAAGGATAACCCTAGTGAATTTCTTCACGAGCTCTTGGATTTTTGAGATCTGGACAGTTGGGAAACCTATTGGGATCCATGTATCTTGTTGAGGTAGAGGATTTGATGGCATATTTATTTATCAATGATGCATGGTCTCGTGTTGAGTTTGGGCATCTTCACATTTCCCAATGCAATTCACATTTGTCAAGGCAATTTGTAGAGTCCAATATATTGACCAAAAATATTTTGAGCTATTCTTTATGAATTGGATCTTCTCATGTCATGCCATATTCCATATTTCCAAAAGGGCATGTGTCACATCATTTGATTGGACGTCCACCTTAGAGTTTGCATGAAGGGTTTGTTTGGCACGTATGGGTTTTTTTTAGATCATCCCTTGTTTTGGAGAGGACATTGGAATGGTTTAGGGAGTGTGATTGAACTTTGTTGACTTCACATTTGTCATATTAGGGATGATTTAGAGGAGGCTGTCCACTTTTGAGGGCCACATTCATCACTTTTGAGGCCTCCTTCACCTTGAAGAGCCATGCAACCACTTGGAAGGGGCTTGCGAGTTCTTACTAGCATATTTGATGAGTATTGGTACACCTTCACATGACTTACAGAGCTATTTTGGAGAACTTGTCCCCTTTGGAAAGTTTTATTTCATGTTTTTCACCTAGAACGCTTGTGCATCCACATTTGAGGAATTGTAAGAGTCTTTGTTTCATTTTTGAGGAGTTTATGGAGTATCTAGATTCTACACACTTTGGGGGTTGTTTGAAGCTAACATTGCTTTTTAGACACATATTCTTGCTTCTTTAGAGGGGGCGTCTCCCTTTGTTGGGGTTATTTTACTTGGATGATTATACATGTGGCTTGACCACTATATTTTGTTGTTGTTGTTTTAGAGCAATTAGTTCTAAGAGAATCGTATTTTACTTTTCTTAGGCTAGATCTAAGGATCTCACATGAGATAATTTTATTTTATTGTAAAGGAAGATGAGCATCACTCTATAAATAGAGATGCACTTTCTCATCATCACTTATGATTGGATTTTTGAAGCTCTTACTCCTTGGAGCTTAATTGACATATCTTTCTAGGAGCATATGGTTGTGTAAAGGGTTCTTTCTTTGTGGATGACTATTGTCAATTCTTTAAACTTCTCTTTATTGGTTATTATTTAGTGCACAAGGATTAATGGTGAAATTCTCAAGTCCTGAACAACCCTTTGAGATTAATTCATTCGAGGGGTAAGTCTACCACTTGTAAGGAAGATGTTTTAGGGTTTCTCCTTCCTTCTTCCTTTGTTGGTTTGGTGATTATTTGGTGCCATGATTTGTTCGTCCTTTTGGTTCCCTAGCAAAAACATCGAGTAGATTATGAAGTCATAGTTGCTTTTGTTGGTGATGGTTTTTCCATGAATGCCCCCTTCTTGTAGACCTTGATATTCATTGTTGATCTTGATTGGGTGAGGAATTACTTTTCCTCTTGCTTCTAATCTCAAAAGCCCAAGCCATGAAAGAAATAAACCAATTTTTCAAAGGATCTCTTCTTGACTTCATAAGCCATTTGATTCACCTTGAGTCCATTGCCCTAGTTGGATTTAGCATTGATCT
>APFE031631885.1:0-10119 GCA_000404065.3 Pinus taeda
CCTCATATTAATTAATTATGGAAAATTTCATAGTTGGTGTTCGTATAAAATAACATTTCCACATGTTGGACAATTCCCCCACAGAGCATGCTTTGTGGGGCTTCACCTCACCTAGCATAGATATTTGTTGTCTATTCCTAATTAGGCTTCCTTTAAATTATGTTCGGGCGCATGACATAATAACACATCTTCTATCCTCCTCACTAAGCATAATATAACAAAAATTGTAATAAATGTGAGAAAGGGATAATTGTAAATATGGAGGATGGAATTATGACCCTTTTGATATACCTATTGATGAGCATCATCAAGCTTCAATTTTGGTGAATCCCAAATCAGTGAGACAACTATCGATCCTAGTGTACCAATCACAGGGTGCTTTCTTGAAACCGTACAGTTCTCACTTGAGTTTGCAAACATGAGACTCCTGATAAAAATTCTTGAAGCCTTCAGGATCCTATATATACACATCCTCCTCACTAACTCCATTGAGGAATGTTTTTTTTACATCCATCTAGTGGATCTTCCACCCCATCTATGCAACCAGAGCAAGAATTGATCTAGTGCATGAGTACGTTGCTAGAGGAGAAAAGGTCCCCTCATAGTCAATCCCCTCAACCTGAGAGTATCTTATCCATAAATATGGCCTTGTACTTCTCTATGATTATGTCTGCTTCATGATTTACCTTGAACATCCACCTCGAACCCACAACTAATTTATGTACTAGTCTTGGTACCACTTCCCAAACATTGTTCTTTTCAATGGATTCATATTTCTCAACCATTGCATCGACCCATACAGGTTTCTCTACTGCTTTGCTACAAGATGATGGCTCAGTGTCGATAAGATCAATCATTATAGACATGTAGCCAATGTAATAATATGGTGACCTTCTCTACCTACATTGATTTGAAGGAGCACCCACATTCTCCCTCGCATGCTGCACAAGTCTCTCAGCTTCCCTAGTCCTTTTTCTACCTTCTCTAGAAGGTTCTTCTTGAGTGGTTATTTCCTATTTTTTATCCTCAACCTATGGTTACTCCACAACTTCCTGAGGTTCCTCCTTTGAAGCTAAAATATCTTCTTTGAGTGGGATCTGAAGCTCCCACTCAAGAGAACATTGCATCAGTTTATCTTGATTAAATTTTACATCCATTCCCACAACTATCATTTTGAGGGATGGAAAGTACACACTATAGTTGTGAGGAGTTTGTGTGTCAAACACAAATACTACTAATTTTGCTATCAACTCTAGCTTCTCCCTATATCCTTTGGAGATATGGCAGTATATAGAGGCTCCAAAAATCTTGAAGTATGACACATCTAACTTTCATGCCCAAAACCTGATGAGGACTCTAGTTTTGCAAAGAGATATGGTAGTATATAGAGGCTCCGAAAATCTTGAAGTATGACACATCTAACTTTCCCTCCGAGAAAGCCTCCTTTAGTGTAATCATGCCCAAAACTTGATGAGGACTCTGGTTTTACAAATATACCACTCTTTTGCATGCCTCAGCCCACAAATTTTTAAGTAGGCCTTGATCATGCAATATCGCCCTTGTTTCTCCCATAATGTTATAGTTCTTTATCTCAGCCACCCTATTTTTTTGTCGATTGTTGGGTGATATCAACTCTCAACCTTCTTTGCACATAAATTTTTAAATTCAAGGGACACATACTCACCTCCATTTTTACTCCTAAGATCCTTCACCTTATTTCTTGTTTCGTTCTCAACAAGTTCCTTGAATTATGCAAACATGGAGAATGTCTCATCCTTCTTCCGAATGAAGAAGATCTAACACTTTCATGGGAAGTCATCAATACAAATGAAAATATATTTGTGCTTGGAAATAGAGTATGTCGAGAAAGGTCCATAAACATCATAATGGATCCTTTCGAGGACTGCATGTGCTTTTTTGTCCCGATCATGGAATGTGGATTTTGTTTACTTCTCGAAAGTACATCCTTCGCATACATCAAGCTGCTCAATTTATCCTTTTGGTGAGGGTTGTGATTATATGCTGCATGAAATTCAAAGCACCATCATGTAAATGGTCGAGTATTATATGCAAAATTTCATTGACATCACGGCTCTATAACTTCTCTACATTTGTGTTCAATGTAGCACAATAATCTAAATCTAGTTTGTATAGGTTCTCCACATGAAGCCAAAGCTTCACCTAATGCTCCTCCTAAGATATTCTTCCTTGTATTCTTGTGTGGACACATCGTGGTATATTTTCCGAATTCAAGAAAATGGAAGCATTTAATTTTTTTACAAATATTTATTCTTTCCCACTTGAATGGATTCTTGTTTATATTGGGATTTCTTCCATTTTCCCTTATTTTGTTGTCTAGCCAATGCAAAGTTTTGTTCATCCTCGCCCTTGGATGAATTCCAATCTTTGGTATTCTGCCTTATTTCCTCCTCTACCAAATCAGACTATAAACACTCCCAATTCGGTAGTTTCTCCCTCTCATTCATCGAATCTTGATAGCTATGCCCAATCTCGGGAAGGCCCGGAAGGGCTAGGATTACCAAGTCATCTTTAGGGACAGTGACGTCAACCTCACCCAGATCATCATAAAATTGTGTGAACTTGCTGAGATACTATTGTATAGTGTCATTCTTTTACATCTTGTTACTTCGAAGTTTATCTTTGAACGCGAGGTTCTTATGGTCACTACTATTCTCAACTAATTCTATCATTGCTTTCCACATGACGAACAAAGCTTATTTTCCTTGTAGATTCGAGACAATATGACCCCGTACGCCCTACAATATTATTCTCCTCATCTTGGCTACATCTTTCTTTCATTGTACAAGGTCTTGGAAGTCGGTTGTTGGTGTTCTTGGAATATCTCTCTTGAAGTATTCAAGCAATCCCTTGTCATCCAATATCTCTTCCATGCAGACCTTTCAAGAAACAAAATTTGAGTTCTTTACAAGGAATATTCTAGCCTCAGTCCATTGAAGGTCATATTCTCATCTACGATGAAATCCTACTACACTTCTTCAAATTCAAACCTCTGAGTAACAACTTCAAATTTCCTACTCTAGTGTGAATGCATCTCCGATACCATGTATAAATTATGGTGTAGATTTGCAACTTCTCATGAAGTTTTTATCAAAATGATAAGACATAAACTTACTCTACTACTCCATGGACATTAATTTTCATTTTAGAGAAAAACATCTCAGACATGCAAGAATAAAAATCACACATGCAACAAGTATTTTTATCTGGGGAAATCAATTTGCAAAAAACCCCAATTCCTTCTTGCATTAATGAAATGAGTAGAGATGTATTACAATTTCTTTTCTCAACTGAGCACATCCTGCAAGTGCATAACCTATCTCTCTTCTCACTAAAGGCCTCTAACCCAAAATTACTAAAATTTTGCCTCTGCTTGAGCTCTTATTTCCTTGCATTGTTCCTTGAGGAATTAGCCCCCATTATTTACAAAATTACTCTAATTTAATTTGCAATTCCTTAGGATGATCATTTGAATGCATGCAACACTTATAGACTTAATATTAGTCTACAACTAATATTACACTACGTTGGAATGTCTACCTCAACTGGGTAACTTCAATTCTCTACATGCACTAGCTATTTTGAGATGATTGATCAGGTAACTCGATGATCACTAAGTTTGACAGAAGTCCCACTCCTTCACTAACCCTCCACTAGTTCCTCCAAAAGTTGGAACTAGTTTCACTGAAAAGAACATGAGATAACTAGCATTGACTACTACAATTTAGCAATCACACATGTTGAACTAAACTCTGACTCCTCCAAACAAAATTTATTGAGTAAAATTGGTGACACAAGCCATGTCACACAAGTTAACATAATCCAAGTTGTCTATTGATGCAGAAATTCGAATTGTGTCAATTTAATCAACTAAAAATAAAATTTAGGATTTATTGGTGCATTTTTCAACATAAATGGGGAAGCCAAGGTAATCCACACAATGAAAGAATACTTCTTGAAGGACTATACCCTATGCATAAATCTATACTAGAAGAGAGAAGCTGGAGTTCCACTACTGTGTCGCCAATTGTTGTTGCTGCTACAACACCCTCCAAATTTTGTCCTATAATTGAAATTTGGAGCCTTTCTTTAATCACAGGAACTATCATTCTTAGTTCTTAGAGTCATTCCATACTTTTGTTCTAGGATTCCATGTCTCTTTGTGAAGAAATTCCAAGTCTTTTCATTTGTTAAGGGAAGTGTCACACTTTGTAAAAGGGAGTTATAGTGCATCTTTAAGTGACAAATTTGGTTTTTTTTCTTGTACTAATGGGTTTTATTTGTCATAGAGATATGCCTTAGACTTATTCCCAAAGTACCATGCACTTTCTTATTGCAGTGGACACTAGTGTCACTTGATGTATATTAAGTTTTACACTTAGAGGTAAGTTTCATTTTGAGTCATTTCAATGATTTCATATTGATTTTGGCTGCTAGGTGTCTTATTTTCATATGGTTTATCATTTTTAAGTGTGTGATCATGTTCAAGTCTTGTTACATATCCAATGGATCCCTCAGTTAGTCAAGTTCTAAAGCTTTCTTGTATTCACAACTTGTTTGACCGACAATTACTCATCTTGCCCTCCTGAATTATGCATTGCATAGTCTCAAACCCTAGTTAGTCACCCTTGCCTCCTGGAACTATGCATTGTGCAGTCCTTTCCTTCCAAAACTATGCATTGTGAAATCTCAATGCTCAGTCCCTACCTCTTGCACTTGCTAACTACGCAGTATTTTCCCAGTTGGGCATCCATTATGCACTACACATTCTGAGTCAATAGTCATGCCTTGTCTTATTGATTGATTTTCTCAACTATACAATCAATTAACTTGTTTATCTCAAAATTATATGCATTTCTCTTTTGTCATTTGTTTCTGCCAAAGAAAATATTTAAGACCATGGCAAGTTACCTTATTTTCTCATTACTTCTCATACTCCAAAATTTGTGAGCTCTAATTAGGAGTTCATATCAGGGAGACCCCTTTATTGTTGGTGGCATCCAACAACATCAACACATCCTTATAAGGATAACAAATTAAGTTATATTTTAAAATTAAATTTTCAAAAACATTAATCACATGATTGTAGAGATTAATAATTGTGATCAAATGAAAGAAAAATAATGTGTATATATATATATATATGCAATTGGGCCAGTCTCATACTCGCTTGACATGGCATCAATTATGATCTCTACTACTATAATCCCTAGGTAAACCATGTCATGAGCACATGACCACAACCATGGGTAAAATTAGGGGATTTGAACGTAGAATATCATGGTACACAACACATCAATATCACTAAAATTGCCAATTGAGCTATCCTCAAGCATTAATGGAAGGAAATATATTAATACAATATTTATAATTATCCACATCTAAAATGAAAAGTATAAATTTATCATTTTTTTGTCGTGATATTTCTTGAAAGTTGTAAGGAACAATTCCTAGCCATTGTAAAATATTTGATAGTTAGTAATTTAATGTAAAAATAATTTCTACCATTTTTAAAAGAGTAATTTCATTTTAGTTGTCTATAAGTATTAATATATTAGATATTTTATATAAGGAGGTGTTTGATAGCCATTTCACAGTAGGCCTTCCAAAATTTAATTTAATTATTAATAATTATTAGGTGGATAGTGGAGATTCGACCTCCATGGAATATGTCCCAATATTCATAGTAGTATACATTAATCAATCGTTAAGATTTATCTCCAAGGTATTTATACTCTTTTAATTAATTTACCTATTAATTAATTAAGGAAAATTTCATCATTACTAGTAAGTACCTCTTTATTTTGACAAAGTCGATGAGGGGATGGAGAGCTCTGGTGAACATGAAGGTTTAAGGTTTGGCACAGACTTGCAATGGTAGGCCTGCACAGATCACGACAACCTTGCTAACATTCTCCAATAATATGACAAACCATAAGCGACAAGGAACAACACGCGAATCATGAACGCCCCTGAGGGGAAGGATACGATGCCTGCCCCCAATGAAAGTGAAAACACTCAAATGCCTGAGGAAGATATCAGGCAAACTATCTAGGATGAAATAAGAGCAAGAACCAATACACAAACTGCCAAGACGACTGAAAATGAGACTCCCAAAGTTACATCGGCTACCTGCAAGCTAGTTGCAGCTGAAAGACATAAGATTGAGCTCCCAAGTAACGAGATCAACACTTAGATCCAATACATGAAGGATCATGCCTTGATTGGGAAATTTATAGGCTTTTGGCCTACAAAAAGAGCTCTGTAAGGATGGATCACAGCCAAGTGGAAGCTGAAAGGACACATTACCCTGCAGTGGGGGTCTAAGTGTTTCTTCACGACAGTTTTCAACTATCTAGAAGACCGAAAGAGAGTCTTTGATGGAGGGCCGTACTTTTTCAATGTAGCTGGACTGTATCTAAGGGATTGGGTTGAAAGATTCAATCTGGATAAAGAAGATCTTAGCTAGGCACCAGTTTGGATCTGCCTCTGCTCCCTTCCTCTGGAGTACTGCGATGAAGATTCGCTACAAGATATTGGAAATGGTTTAGGGGAATTCATCAAAATTGAAGAGGAGACAAAACTATGAAGCTATACCTCCTATGCCCGAATCTGTGTCTATATGCATCTAAGCAAGGCTCTTCCGGATGTGGTAAGTCTATACCATGATGATTTTGAATGGGTTCAATCAATAGATTATGAACATGTCCCGTTTCAATGCAGGAAATGCCATGCCCTTGGCCATCTATTTTGTGATTGTCCTTTAAATCTGAAGACCTCATCCCCCATCTCTTCCAATAAACCTTACTTGGATGGCTTCACCAAAGTCACCAACCACAGAAAGAACCACAAAAAACTATTTCAAACCCTAAGACACTTTTTTCCAACTCTTCAATGCATTCCACAAGTAATAGATTTAAAACCCTGGCCCAGCCAGAGATAAATAACTTTGAAATCCTTGCTCACTCAGAGGAGATGCCTAAGATGAAAGCATATTTTATCCCCATTGGCTCCAAGAAGACCCAAAACTCTAAGCAAACCATAGACCTCACCTCATCCACTCCTAGTATGGTCCTAGCATGGAACACTCAGGGCATGGATGTGGACAACATGCAACCCACAACCACAGCTGCAACAAAAACAACAGAGGAAAGGAGTGAAACCCAGCACATGGAAGAGGAGACCGGAAGCATAGATATTGGAGATCTGGATATACTTGGCTTAGAACAAGCTTGCAAGACAAAAGATTATGACAAGATTCCAAAAAGACAGCAGGAAAACCTGGAAGTGATCCTTCCCAGAGCACAACCGCAAAGAACCCTTGGCATACAGCCTGGAAGTTAATGGGACGGTAAAAACATTACCAAAGACAATAAAAATAGAGGGAGGAAAATGGATCTTCAATGAACCATCCACATTGGGGAAATGTTGGTGGAATTGGGAAGATATTCTAAGCTTACAAAATATTACAACACCCTCCCCAATATTACATCATGAAGCTAACTTCATGGAATACTAGAGGGCTCAATAGCGCCGTGAAATATAGATTGATAAAAAGTATGATCCAGCAAGAGAAACCCCAAATCTTCTTCTTTCAAGAAACCAAATGAAACTCAACAACTCTGGACCAAACCCTTGCAAAAGCACGGCTAGGTAGTATAGTAGTTGCAGTGGATGCCTCAGGAGCTTCATGAGGCCTTGCAATAATTTGGGATGAACGAGCCATCATGCTTACTAACATTCATGCAAGTAAGCACTTCATTCAAGCTACCTTCCACATAACAGGAACAAATATACATGGTCACTTAACTAATGTCTACTTCCCCTAGGAGGCAATGCACTAGATAGACATACAGAATACCCTATCTCTGATCAATGCTGACAGAACTCACCCACTCTGGATCACAGGAGGAGACTTCAATATGATAACAAAACTAGAAGAAAAGAGAGGAGGCAGGAATAAACTGGATAAGGAAAGCAATCATTTAAAAAACTTCATCCAAAACAATTGGCTCAATTATATGCCATTTAATAATGGAATCTATACATGGAATAATAAAAGAGTAGGCTCACAACAGATAGCCTCTTGATTGGAAATATTCTTGCTCTTCGACAATGCAATCCATTTGGGCGGGGACCTCTCAGCTTCAATTCTGCCTCTCTCAGGCTCATATCATTGGTCAATTTTGCTTCAATGGACAAGATCAGGCAACACTACACATCGAACTTTCCTCTTTGAAGCTTTCTGGCTATCACATCCAGATTTCAACAACCTAATAAATACGGTCTGGAATAGCTTCAAGCCTCCGGAAGGCTCAAAAATGTATCAATTCCAGCAAAAACTCAAAAATCACAAAATCAACATTAAACAATGGAACCACTCTACCTTTGGTAATATCTTCTAGGCGCAAAAGGCTCTAGATAAAGACATGAAAAGATTACAGTAGAGGATCATCATGGAAGGAAGATCAGAGGAACCCTCAGAGCAGGAAAAACACCTGCAATCACAAATATTAGAAAGAGCCAAGCAAGAAGAAATACTTTGAAGCAAAAATCAAGAGTTATATGGCTTAAGGAGGGAAAAATAAATACAAAGTTTTGTCATCGCACTATTGTTCAGAGGCGAATAATAACATCACTCACATCCAGAATAGGCAAGAGGAAAGAGTAGAAAATCACGAGTATATAGAACAAGAACTTCTCACCTACTTCAAGAAGGTTTACCAAGAACCACAGATAGATAGGAAGTCGGCCATAGAAAAATAACCAACATTATACCAAAAGTCATAACAAAGGAACACAATCAGCTCCTCCTCGGACTGATTTCCTTACAGGAGGTGGAACATGTTATGCGGCAATTAAAAGAGGGAAAGTCACCTGGTCCTGATGTCTTCACATCCAACTTTTTCCATAATTATTGGGATTTGATTAAAATGGACGTTTGGCAGGTAGTTGAGGAATCCAGGACTAATCGATGGATGCTTCCCTCCATGAATGCAACCTTCATCACCCTCATTCCCAAGGAAGCACAATCTCATACCCCTGACAAATTCAGGCCTATCGCTCTGTGTAATGTCATTTACAAAATTGTCTCCAAAGTCATTGCCTTGAGACTCAAACCGCTACTACCACTACTTATATCACCATAAAACAAAGTGGGCAATAGCTGGAGATTGGCGGAAAGACTGGAAATCATTGAAATGTGTCTCTCTACCCACAAAGCAGTCAATCTCAAGCACATTTTCCTAGATGGCAATAAAATGGCTGACCTTTTAGCTAATATAGGGGTGGAGAGTGGAATGACTCTATATGTAGGCTCGCTAACCATTATAGCCACTGCGCTCCAGCTAAAGGAATACAATGAATTAGTGAAGATTGAAATGGAACAAGGAGAAGAAGCACACCTGGATGCGGGTGAAAATCAAAACATTAATGAGGATTAGACTAGAAGGTGGCGAGAGGATGAGCCACATGGCCGTCAGCGTTCCCTTCCAAGCCAGCCTGAGCCGAATTTATGGCTGCCTGCAAGTAGAATTTAATGAGTGCTCGGGCTGAGAACTAGCCATTATGTGTACATAAATGGACTCCCCTCACCAGACTGCAGACCCTCCCCCCCTGCACCATTGCAATTGTCTTCCCTAAGTTGTTGAACCCTGTTCTCACACTGTCACAGGGAGTTATTGCTAGTTAGTGAGTTGTGTTGACCTTGGCAATGGACATCACTATTCTCAATCTAGGCTTTGCATTTTGACTTCTGCTCAACCTCCCCTTGCTCATCCCTTGCTTAATTCCTCAGCCATCTCTCCCACTGATAACTTGGCTTGCAATTTTACCATGGCTCACATTCGTCATCGCATGAGAAGCTGTAGAGGTGGAAGTCATGGTGGCAGCATGCACCCTCCGGAAATGTTGAATCCCTAACCCTGCCTCCCCCTCCCCTTCCCATGAAATTCTTCACCCCCATAGCTCTGTCTCCGAAAGGTATTCTAACACCAAGTGGACGGGGATGTGTAGAGTTTCCAGGAGTTTTTTGAAGAGATGTCGCGGTCCACACTGCCAATTTCCCATTGCCCCCTCACC
>APFE031631888.1:0-10240 GCA_000404065.3 Pinus taeda
TACAAACAATTATTTTATTTTCATGTTAATTTTTACAGATTGTAACGTAGGGAAATAAACAGTTTTAGAACTAAAAATGAACTATCAAAATGTAACCAATAACAGTTAGGAGAAGTTGTTTCCAGGCAATCATTGAAAAAGAGTCAGAATGCATTGTAACATGTTCGACCTTTTAGAAATAGAAATAGAATAAAAAAATCTCTAAGCAAACAAGTTACTTTTTAACATCGCACAGTTGTTTATCTATCGTTTGTTGAATTACTTGATACAGTGAAAGGACATTCTCTGGTATCTATTCTACAAGCATCTATACATATATTTTTCTACTTGTATTGATTAAATAGATCGATAAATCCACAAAGAAATTTTGCAAATATAGCCACTGACGACACTACAAAGAGGAGGCAACATGGTTCTATAATTACTAATCAAAACAATGAAAGGAGTTCCTCGAAGTTATAAAAATTTATCTTATGTAATTTATTCATATGATATCAAATTTCAGGATATGTATTGTAATATATCCAAATTTTCACTTTGTAGATGCCTTAGATTTAACACATTCGTTGATTCAACAGTTTATGGAGGTTACTAGTTTTTTCTCCTACACTTTTACAAAAGGAGCAAGAGTAGTTGTTAGGGAGGAAAAAACAGGGTTTCATTTTGGCCAAGATGAATCCCCTACTTGGCTTAATCATAAATGAAAGCTTATGAATATTAGGGAAACTATGTCTTATTTGGGCAGGTCTTTGGTAAATAGTTTTTCAACTATTGATTATTGGAGATGGATAATAACCCGTTTTATAAAAGAAATATTCATAAATGAAATCTTATGAATATTGGAGGCACTATTTCTTATTTGGGAAGGTCCTTCGGTAAATAGTTTTTCAACTATTGATTATTAGAGATGGATAATATCCAGTTTAAAAAAAGAAAAATTCAATCTTGTAGTAATATTATCCTACTGCCTTCCAAGAAGATTGCAATTGTTGATCAATTTCTAGCTTCCTTCCAAGAAGATTGCAATTGTTGATAAATTTCTAGCAATGGGTCACATTGGTTTTTGTATCTTTTTTCTTGTAAAGTAGCCTATAAAATGCTAGAACATGTACTCCAAAAGTTTGATTGGGAAAGCAAGGTGGGTTAAAAATGATCGATATGGTGTCTTTGTGTTTTTTTTTGTTGCACATTACCAAGTGATCAAGGGCGATTGGACATCCCCAACATTAGTAAACACATGATTTCCATTGTTCCTTTGGATTTCTGTAACATCTCTACAAAATTTCAATTTTTTTGGGATTCTCTCAAATGCTGATATACTTTGTGCCTATAAATATTTCCAATGTTATGGGATATTTATGTTAGTGTAAATTTCTTCTTAAATTTAACCTCCTTGCTACATGCTTAGAAGATATATAGAAACTCAAATTTCGATTGTATTTCACTTTCCATATATTTCACTTGCTTATTGGCTTCCACATTCCCACTTCTATTGACATTCCTTTGCACCTCTCGGTGAAATTGCCAGTTTAAAATCAATGCCTATATATGAAATTTCAAGGACTACCATAACTCTCACATAATTCTTTAAAGGGTGCTAGCTCAATGGTAGAGAACCTTCTTTATAAGCAGAAGATTAATGGTTCAATTCCAATGTGTCTTAATATGAATTAATCAATGATATTATAGTTATTTTTAATTAAATACTTTGAATATTAGCTTATTTCAATGGTTATATATTTTTCTAGATTCATTATTTTATATTGTCTCTAAATAGACAAAAGTGATGTATTATTATCTTTCATTGTAATTTTTTATTGTCTCTAGAGAGACAATACTTAGGATCAATGACATTGTCTCTTTAAAGACAATATGTCTTGAATCCCAAATATTGTCTCTAGAGAGACACAAATGAAATTGTCTTTGGAGAGACAAACATGCTTTTGTTATATATTGTATTTATAGAGACAATATTTTAAGACAATTCGATTTGAGACACCTGCTTAAAGACAATAGACAAGTTTTCTCTTGTCTCAAGTTAAGACAGTTTACCCAAAAAATTTCTTAAAACCCCCTTTTGTGTTATAGTGAGACGTAGTTGTGTTTATTTCTCTGTGAGTTGCAGCTTGCACGCATTAGCCATTTAAGAAATTATCCTCGATGAAGATGGGAACGTAAGTGGTTCCCAATCATCCTTTAATGGATATATTTTTCTTTCTAAAGATTATTAATGCTTCTCATTGCTCTGAGTATTGATCTCCTTTATATAATTTGTAGAGGCATGAAAGCCTAGCAGTTGTCGGCGAAGCTATTGTAGCGCAGTGGAAGCATGGTCGAAAAGTGAAACTTATAGAAGGGGCAAGAATTTGAGCAATGTGTCAAAAAAAGAGAATCAAAGTGCTCAGATTAGAACTCAAAAATATTAAGGCGGAGAATCAAAATGTAGAGGAAAAATATGAAATGCCAGATATAAATCTTAACCATTCCAAAGAATATGAAGAAACCAATGCGATATTGAAGCGACTAATGCTAGATTTGATATCTTTCTCCCGTAAAAATTTTAAGCTTTGGGAACTTAAAATGGAGGAACTACTTGGTTCAATATATTTATGGGAATTTTTTCAAGAAACTTCTATAAATCCCCGAGAATCGAGATAAGAGGTGCAATAACATTGGTTCTTATTATATCAACATTAGATGAAAACATTTTGTCTAGTATTTTGCATGAATTTGGTGAAGTAAAAAGTGCAAAAGTATTTTGTGATATTCTGGAAATTAAGTACAACATGAAGTGGAGTAAAAAAGCTAAAGTTGATGAAGGTGTTGTTAAAAACTGTGATTGTGTTCAAAGCATCATAACGGGGATCAAGATTGAAAGTATGTATGTAGCTCACAATGGAGTAAAATGTGATATTAAGGGAAATCCCTATGATGCAGGTTTTAATGATGAACGTGCAACACTTTATGAACAATTCAACTTTTCAAATGAGTATTGGTTACAAATTATACATGAAATTTTTTTTAGATGATTTATTAAGCGGAAGAGTAACTATGCTTAAAGATAAATTGGATTATAAAGATGAAACTAAATACAAATATTGTAATGTAGAAAAGAACGAAGATTTGTCAGAAGAAGAAAAGGTTGGAAAGAACCCGAACTATGATGATTTTTAAAATCTCACCAATGTTTATGAGTATACCGATATTGGTAGTAGCCACGAAGAAGCAACAGAAAAAGAAGAATATAACTCAATTGTAATGTCGTTTGGACAATACTTAAAAAATTCATTGATGGAAGTGGATTTGTTGAAATGAAATAGAAACATACCAGTTGTAACAAGGAGCAATATATAGTGTCCATGATCTCTAGTAAGAAGAAGAAAAAAAAGTTTGGAGCAACAAGTAAAATAAATTTTTCATCGATATATTGTATCAAAGAAAGTCAAAATGAAATATTTAATTCATGTTTTTAAGCCTCGCTCAGACTTAGACCAGGAAGCAAGTTAACATAAAGGTCATGATTAAGGGGAACTGTCAAAATAATAATCACACCCATTGCTCCCATGAATGATGATTATTCTAGATTATTATTAAAAGTTAATAATCCACAAGTTTATGTAGAAAATAAATGAGAGTTAGTAAAATCCCTATATTCTTGTAGGGGATTGATGTATAAATTAACGTAATTGGGGATTGATGTATAAATTAACCTAACTGGAATGTATTATGTAAGCTTCAATGTTCAATATTCTTCTTTGATACTCGTGAATTTGATGCTCTGATTCTTTTATGTGTGAGTTTAAATTTAACTCCGCTCTGTACCTTGATCACCATGATCAACCAAGGATGTTGATTGGAACTGCAGGTAACCCTAAGGCTTGGGGAGAGATTCCTAATGTTGTGCAGGGACCAGTAATTGATATAGTACTGGTCCCACCAAACCACCATCAATTGAGATTTTTGAAACCAATATTTAAACAAAAATAAATAACATTAATTATAAATAAGTATTAATTTATGTCCAAAATTTCCCCATACATTGACTGGGCCCACAACTTTCCATAAATAGTATTTTACTACTTTAGACTGCAAACCATATTGACCCAACTAGAAAATAGCTAAAGCCATAAAGGCTTCCAAAATGGTCTATTCCAGAACTACAAAGCAGCAGTCACTCCAACCCCCGCTCATCAGAACTACAGCTTTGCATCCCAAATAAATATGCCTACCTGCACATAACAAAAGGGAATGTATGTCAGCCATAACTGTTGTGTTGTTCAACAACTAAACACCCTATGTTCAATAAATGACACCCAACCCAATAACATTTAAACCCACTTTTTTCAATAAATGTCACCCAGACCCAATAACTGCAATAAATGACACCCAACTCACTCTATTTCTCATTAAAATAGATTAAAGTACATGGATCAACAAATAACCAATTCCCAACCATTACATCACATCAAATTAAATCCAGACCACACATTCAAAATGAAGCCATTGCAATCCATGTGCATCCATGTCCACCAATTAAATTCATGTGCCAAAAACTATAAAAAGAAGTCCACCCACTGTTGAAGTTGCATCTTATGCTTTCAAACTATTCAACAAACTTGAAGACAACATCACAAAACAGTTGCCAATATATCCAGGTTAGTTATATCAATTACAACTCATTCTTCTTATAGTTATGTTTTCATTTATCAGATTTCTTACATGATCTATCTGGCCATAACTGCTAGAAGGATACCTGGATGGTTTCACAAACAACCATTGAAAGTCATTGTTCTTACAGTTCTAATTTCATTGTTTTCATTTATCAGAGTTCTTATGTGATCTGTCTAGCCATAACTGCTAAAAGGATAGTTGGATGGTTTCACAAACAACCATTGAAATTCATTGTTATTATAGTTTCGTTTTCATTGTTTTCATTTATCAGAGTTCTTATATGATCTGTCTCGCCATAACTGCTAAAAGGATACCTGGACGGTTTCACAAACAAGCATTGAATAAAAAGTGGGTTCTAAATACAGCTATTTAGAAAAGTTAAAACCATTCCTTAAAATAAAAAAAATGAATGCCTTCAACATACTTAATTTTTTCAGTTCAATTTTCTAAAGCTTTTTATGACTCATAAGTCAATTCCAAGGTTGATCAGAGCTGCAAGTTGTTCCCAACATAGAATTTATGCCTGGAATGGTGGCCGTGGACTGTTATGGAGAAGTTGCAATAATGAGACATTTTTGGCGATGCCAAACAACAAAAAAAATGGAAAATGATATTTGAAACAACTATCATAGAATCCTACTTGAATCCATATAAATGTTGCTAAACTGATGACCAGGCAGGCAATTGAGATACTACGAAGTAATTTGTAATGAGAGACTACGAAGTAATACAATTCGATTTCCTGTAACATACATGTTGATAATTTCCTGTAATAAAGGAAAAGTATTTTTGAAGAAGTAGTAAAGCATAATTTAAAAATATTCTAATGTCTAAATGCATGCAATAACGTTACAGGTTGTTGCATCTATGGCAAAAGGAAGTTACTCTGCTCATACAAGGAGAAGTGGCAGGAGAGTGACAAGGGGTGCGCAGCTACGATGCACATCATCTGATGAGGACAGGACAACTGATGTCAATGCCAACAATGCACCAGGGAACATTGTTGAGGATGACCATGTGATAGCAGCTGATGTTAACAGGCCATCAGACATAGAACCAACATCAACAACATTCCAAGGAGCAAGCTCAACTAAAAATATCAGTGCCATAAGAGGATGGACAAAAATATCAATATAAAAACACTTTATTCTCTATATTACTTACATTAGATCTTCTTTTTGTATTTTTACATAGGAGTGGCACTTGAGCTCTCACCGTGTATTGAGGCTATAATGCACTTAGGAGTCCCATTGACCTAAATATAACATAAAACTTGACCTTAATACACAGGACTCTACCCAATCAACATACACACAATTTCACAATTAATGTTGCTTCTCATTCCAACATTTAGCAGTTCCTTCATGTTATTGAATTGTGGATACTAAAACCCCATCTCCCCACTCATAGACCTAAAATTGCATGGGGAACACTAATCTCCTTTATCTCTAACAAAAGTTTGCACATGAGGTTTTAATTTATGACCCAGCACAACATTAAATTTCCATTTTCTATGACTGCTAAATCCCATTTTGTTAGCACCATTTCCATCGTATGCATTTCTCACTGAAATCATTTCATAGTTACTAACATACCACCAATTCATCATCATATCTAATTTAATTGCCTCGGTACCTAAATTTACAAAGGTAGTATGAATTGACAAAGAACACTACTACAAGGTGCAAGGAATGAAAAGTTAAAACTTGAGCTTCTCTTATATCGAAACTAGTTCACCAAATGAAATTAGATCTCAATTTTATGGTATTGGAAATGCCTAAAATCAACTCTCTTACTCTCTCTTCCTCTAGCAGAAGTAAAAGATGATACCGAGAACAAAGAATCTATAGAATATGGACACAAAGGAAACTATCTAACAATATCATAGAAGTAAGAAAGTCAATCATGAAAAAGAATATTAGGGAATGCTTGCTTTGGATAATTTGAAATGGGTTAGGAAAAAAAGGAAATATGATATAATATAAATTTACATAAGTCTACACGTTCTAAGCTTAAGTTAAAAAGGACAAATTTAACAAAACAACCCATATTATCTTAAGGTTTCGAGGCATTTTTGCAGCTAATGCCTGATTGAATGATAAGATATATTATAGATATTATAGTGTTATGTTGCGAGATCTTTATCCACTTTACAATAGTATCAACAATTTCAGGGTGACACTACCCATATTTTTCAAAAGGTATTGAATCATTCCTTCAACAACATTCAACCGCAAAAACATCATGGTAGACAAGATCATTGTTATAATCCATTCATACATCAAGGTTAGGAATGTAAAAAAAATTATTGTAAACAAAATTAAAAATACAATTATTGTTAAATCCATTCATGTAATGTAAAAAAAAAATAGTGCAAACAAAATTAAAAATACTCAACACTTAGCCAACTACATCCTTTACAATCTTGTGCTAAAGAACTAACACATAATATATTCTTAGATTCTTTAATATTTTATAAAATTAATACTTTTATATTGCACAATAAATATCAACTGCAATATTATGCACTTTATACCATCAAAGTCACTCACTCAATGTAACACCCAAATTGACATAATAACGTGAATCTATTCATGAAGATATGAAATAACCAGAAAAATCTAATGAAATAAGCATGAAAGCACAATGACGAGAAACGATAAGAGCAACATATTACATAAAATGAACTAAAAACCTAGATCTATCTAATTCAGAGATACTTACATATCCAAGCATGGAAGTTCCAAATTCTCCCAAAAAAACATATGGGTATGAATGAAGCACAAAGGACCATGGTCAGCTAATACATTTTCCGAGAAGTCCATGTACATGTCCCAATAAATTCATAAAAGATTTTGGAAAAACAATATTTAAAATGAAAAATTTATATAAATATTTTAAAAATTCCAAATTAAGATCCAGCTTAGCATCCCTAGCCTGCTTATTTGGTAGGCGCACTCTTTCGAACATAGCATGACTTGGCTGCTGGCCTACAACACAATAGTGAATTGAATGAGTTGGAAGGGTATTGAGGATGTGATACCATTTGCTTGCAGTTGGCCCATTCTATGCGCATTCTGATCTCCTCCTAGTATTTACATATTTTTTATTTTTCTTTTGGTTATTATATTTTCTAATAACATTCCAAACATTTGCTTCAAACAAAATAGTAACTTTATAAACTAATATGTGAAGAGTATTTTGGGTAAGTGGTAACTTCAGGTAGTAAGTATTAGACGTTTTCTTGAATAGTCGTCTATTACAATACATCTCACGTCTGCATCAAAGTCGTCATATGTCGTGAGATATTACATTAGGGAATATCGCTGCACAACTCTGTAGCACATCAGCAAATGGATACAAAACATAAATATGCGAATACACAGCACGCATTCGTAGCAACTAAAAACAGCACCAACATCCTGGGAAGGAACTTACCCTTTCTCAATATATTCAAAACGTTGAATTAAAAACCACTTTGCAGTGTCTGTCAGTTGCAGTACAGTGTTTGTATGCACGACCGAAAGCAGCTGTAGATAAAGCGATGTAGATCCTATTGTCATAGGTGACTGCAAGACATGTATACAATAATTGAGACATGATTTTACACATAATTTGTGGCAACCGGTAAAAGATGCAGCAGCTCAGGTGTAGAACGCGCCTCTAGTGTTCCCTCCTACTTGAACTGCAATAAATCCACTACCTTAAGGTGTTAATATATACTAACACCTTATTACATATTTTCTGTATTACATTTAACCTTAGTGGTGTGGCCTTATATTTTACTGTGTAAACATTATTGTGGGGTCACAGAGGCAGTGGCGTTCGTGGATTTATTGCAGTTCATGTACAAGGGAACATAAGAGGCGCGTTCTACACCTGCGCTGCTGGATGTTTTAATGGTTGCCGACAAATTGGGTGTAAAATCATGTGTCAAGTATTGTACACATGCCTTGCAGTCACCTATGACAATAGAATCTGCATCGCTTTATCTACAGCTGCCTTCCATCGTGCATACAAATACTGTACTGCAACTGACAGACCCTGCAAAGTGGTTTTAATTCAATGTTTTGAACATATTGAGAGGATGTGCGTGCTGTTTCTAGTTGCTAGGATGTGCGTGCTGTATATTCGCATGAACCTGTAAAGTCGTAATATAATTTTACAGGTTCATATTATATGTTTGCGAATTGCACTATTTAGCCAACGTCGTCATCTCCAATTGGTAGGGCAGTACTTAAAAATATTCAATCGTATGTGTTTTAATTTCTAAAATGTTATATCATAATATTACATCTATTTTCCAAAACGTTGTCTTATAATACTAATTTATTATCTGGCTTTGCTATTTCGCAACAGTCAGTTTTGTGATTTGAATTTCAAAGTTCTGATGGTATCCTCTGCAGCATGCTCCAAAACTAAGGGGGAATTAGTCATTTACCTCAGATTTAAGGGGAACAATGATATATGTTTATGTATAGGGATAGGTATAGTTTATCTTATACTATAGTAGCCAAATTCAAGTTTGAGTTTGAATTGGAATTTGATTCAGTATCGAAAAATTTAATTAAATAAAAAAAATATCAACATACCTCTGGTATATATTCAAATATATTATTTTTTCTCGTATATATTCAAATATATTATTTTTTCAATATTTTAAATCATTGTTATATTTAGAATAGCAAGTACGATAATAAGTTTTAAGAATTTTGTATTGATCCATTCACCCACTTACACCATAAATTATATGATATTTAATATAAAGTGAATTTCCAAAATATTCCGCATTACAATGAACCATCTAAATTCCACATTATCAAGTATTTTAAGTAATAATGCGATCTTTTAAGTATTTTAAGTAATAATGTGATCTTTTAAGTATTTTAAGTATTAGCAACTCAATTGGCGATCGAAGTAATAATGTGAAATCTGTGTAAACTAAAACATCCAAGGTTCAAATCCCCCTGTTTATTGAGAGATCTTTCCATTTCAAATAAATTTAAATAATAAAAACCACGTACTCTATTTTGGCCCAAAATCCTCTCATGTTCAACCTACTAAATTTCTTCCTTCGTCCATCTTCCCATTTCTCATGGAAGTTAACGAAATGCAACCACATGCACCTAGACACAATATGATGGATCTATGTTCTAGCCTAGATCCATCTTAAGTCTAGATCTACCAAGCTACCAGAGGGATCAAATGATTTGATCCCTCTAGTGATTTGATCCCTCTAGTGGTTTGGTAGATCTGGAGTAGATCCATCTTAATTGTGGATTTACCAAACGACTAGAGTGATTTGATATAGATTCATCTTAATTGTGGACTTACCAAGCAATTAGAGTGATTTGATCCCTCTCATTGCTTGGCAAATTTGGAGTTAAGATGGATCAAAGATGGTTTAATTTCCCCCTTTAAATAGGTTATACTCCACAGGAATACCATGGGTCAATACCATGGATTCGGGTCAAAACCATGGATTCTCCTACCGTGAAGTTATTTATAATTTAAAGTTATTTTTCTTTATTATTTTTTTATTTATTTTCAGCAAGTAAAAATGTTTTCA
>APFE031631895.1:0-13109 GCA_000404065.3 Pinus taeda
ACGGCTTTGATGTTTGATAATGCCTCGTACTTTTTTGGGAATGCAATGACTGAGTTTGCACTTAAAGAGGGTTGAAACTGAAATATTCGGCCAACTACTATCTGCAAGGAAATGGATTAGCTGAGTCAACAAATAAAAACCTAATCAGGATTATTAAAAGAACAATTGACCAGAACCAAAAGAATTGGCACAAAACGTTGGTAAATGCTTTATGGGGAGATAGAATAATGAAGAAAGCTTCAATCGACACTTCTCCCTTTAATTTAGTTTATGGGAAGGAAGGGGTTCTTCCAACTCACTTAATGATCCCCTCCTTGTCTTTAGTACAATACATCGATGAAGTATCTACTTCCTCCTTACAATTAAGAAAAATGGAAATAATTAAATTAGAAGAACAACGAGAACATTGGGTTTCCACCTTATATCTTGTGTTCTTGTGAGTGGTTGTCTTCTCCTCTGTTTTTCTGTTGCATAAATTAATGATTAACATATGTAGAATAAAGTAAATTATAAATCTGCATAGTATACGCGAGTTTCCTTATCTGTAGTCGCGTATATACGCGGGTTCATCTAACTGAAGTAGTGTATATGTTCTGACTTTGAAAAAGAAAATAATTGACCAGATAATACTGATTCACCCCCACTCTCAGTATTAATTCCAAACAATTGGTAATCAGAGCTGGTCCTTCAGAAGAAGATTGATCACTTGAAAGGAAGATCTAATCATTATGAGCACTACGAAGAGAGAAGCATCGATCAGGCCACCAATTTTTGATGGGACCAACTTTGTCTATTGGAAGGTAAGAGTCACAACCTATCTTCAATCTCTTGGTACAGAAGTCTGGGATATCATAGATATAGGGTACACTTTTCCTTCAACAACTCCTATAGATCCGGCTGAAAAAAAGCAGTTTGAAACAAATGCAAAGGCTGTCAATACTCTATTAGGATGTCTATTGCAATCAGAATTCGTCAAGGTGATGCAGTACAAAACCGCAAAAGAAATATGGGACAAGATCGTTCTGAGCTATGAAGAAGATGAACAGGTAAAACGAGCAAAACTTCAAACCCTCAGAATTCAGTATGAAAATCTCAGAATGTACAATGATGAAAGTGTGGCTAACTATTTCCTACGTATAGATGAGATTGTTAATTATATGAAAAACTTGGGTGAAGAAATAAAAGAGGCTGTTGTGGTTGAAAAGGTTATAAGATCTCTGTCCCCTAAGTTTGAATGAAAGGTGTCTGCAATAGAAGAAAAGGAGAATCTATAGAAAATTACCATGTCACAGTTACACGGAATTCTAACTGCTTACGAAATGAGGAAAGGAGGACCATCAAACATAAGAGAAGTTGCATTCAAGGCTTCAGGCAGAGGAGATTACTATGAGTCAGGACACATGTCAGAAGAAGAGGAAGAATCAAATTTTGTCAAGAACCTCCAACAAGGTGCTGGAAGATTCAAAGGTAAGTTACCTTTCAAATGCTTTTCTTGCGCAAGAGTCAGTCACTATGTTGCCAAGTGTCCTCATAAAGATAAGCTTGACAAAGGTAAGGAACCTGTTAGTTGGAACACGAAAAATAATGTAAATAAGAAAATCTATTACACTCATGAAGACAGTGATCGATTTTCAAATAGTGATGAAGACGAACAAAATAATAATTATAGACTTTTAATGGCTTTTGAAGATGATGATTTCATGGATGCTATAGATGAAGAAGGTCTTTATGAAGAGATTTATAAACTCAAAATTTGCTTAGAAGAGAAAAATATGATTATTGATACTCTGCAATTTGAATTGGCTGAAAGTGAAAAACATCATGAAAAGTTAGAGTGTGAAAATGGTGGGACTTAGAAAAGAGATTGAGAAAACTAAAGCTCTTAATCTTATATTTTTTAAAGGATCTGAAACATCAGATGAGATTATCAAAGTGCAGCGTTCTCCTCTAATCAAGATAGGTCTGGGATATAATGAAGACGCAACTCAAGCGCAGAAACCATCCACCTCCAAAAGTTATCTTGATGCGGCAAGAAGAAGTGAGTAAAGGCCCAATAGAGATCACCATGTAAATCAGGGACAATTTACCTCAAGAGTGAACAAAGACTACCAGGTAAATCAGGGGCAATCTACTTTAAGGATGAACAGAAGCTACAACCAGCCACAGGTAAAACCTTCTCAATTTGCCTCAAGAATGGATGTCAATAGAAACTACAATCACTTGGATGGTATATTTGATAATCACAGGAGTTTCCTCAATGGCCAATGTGTCTCCTGTCATAACTTTGGTCACAAAGCAGCTCAATGTGTTTCCTATAAGACAATCATGACTAGAGAAGCTAAAAAATAAAGAAATATGACTGGAATCATGAAAAGGACCGACAATAAGTTTTTTGCTCTTGAAAATTAAATAGAATGTTCTATTTGTAACAACTTCGGTCATGAAGATTCTGAATGCAGGAGCAGGTTTTGGCAGACAACTCAGAAGAAACAAGCCTCAAGTGTTAGAACAAGGAGAATGAAGGAACCACAACTAGAAAGATTTGGGATAGCCTTATATGCAGAAGGACAAGAAAATCAATGATACATCGACAGTGGATGTTCGAAAAATATGACGGGTGATAAGGAAAAGATTCAGCCATATAGTACCTTAGAGAAAGAGAAGAAGGTCTCATTTGGAAATGACACCCCTGCGCTCATAAAAGGTAAAGGTTCTGTTCAGTTGAAAGAAAAAGTCAAAGCTAGAAATGTGTTTTATGTTGATGGCTTAAAACATAATCTATTGAGTGTTAGTCAGATGTGCGATCAAGGAACTGAGGTAATATTTCGATCAAATGGATGTAGTGTTCATGATCTAGATACAGGAAAAACAGTGATCAAAGGCATAAGAACTCCAAATAATTTATACATATTCAAAGAAGGTCAACATGAATGCTATCTAAGCGAGAATGATGAACACTGGCTATGGCACCGGAGATTGGGACACCTAAGCTTCTCACAAATAAGGAAAGCATGCAAATACCAGGCAGTCCGTGGTCTTCCAGACATCAGAATTCCAGACAATACAATATGCAAGTCATGTCAGTTTGGTAAGAAAACCAGAACTAACTTCCCTGAGAAGGAAGGATCAGCTAGCAGGCCACTTGAGCTTGTCCATACTGATGTATGTGGTCCGTCTAGGAAAAGGTCACCTCGGGGAGAAGAATAATTTATATTATTCATTGATGACTATTCAAGGAGGGTTTGGATAGGACTTATGAAACACAAAGATGAAGCCTTCGAAAAATTCAAATCCTTCAAAGCTTTGGTTGAAAACGAATCAGATCACAAAATTAAATGCCTCAGGTCTGATAAAGGTGGGGAGTTTACCTCAAATGAATTTTTCAATTTTTGTGAAGAACATGGAATAAGAAGAGAATTCTCTACAGCCAGGACTCCTCTGCAAAATGGAGTAGTGGAAAGGATGAATAGAACGGTTCAACAAATGGCTTGTGCTATGCTTGATGAGTATGGAACTCCCGCAACTTTCTGGGGTGAAGTTGCATTTGCTGCAGTTGTTATTCTCAACAAAACAAATGTCCAGGTGAACAACACTCAAACCCCTCATGAGCTCTGGTATGGTGAGACTCCTTTGGTAAAATATTTCAAAATTTTTGGAAGCAAATGCTATATAAAAAATAGTAATGAACATCTTGGCAAGTTTGAACCTAGAGCAGATGAAGGCATTCTCCTTGGAAAAATTGTTGAAAATATTGATGTAGTGGTTGATGAAGAAGAAAACACTCCTAGGCAGGTAAGATCTGAAGATTTCGAAGATGGTGAGGATTATCCATCAACATCAAATTAGATTCATGATGAAGAAGAAACCTATGAAGAAGAAACTGATGAGGAGCCTGAAGAACAAATAAGGATAGAAGAAAATACTCCATCCAGGTACGTTTAGAAGAATCGTCCAGAATCTCAAATTTTTGGGAAAAAAGAGGTAGGAATACAAAAAAGAAGAACAATTGCAGAAATCTCAAGCTATTTGGCATTACTCTCCTCCACTGAACCACAAAATGTAAGAGAGGCATGCAAAGATGAATGTTGGGTCAAGGAAATGGATGAAGAACTTGAGTAGATCTAAAAGAATAACACTTGGGAGCTGGTTCCTAGACCAAAAGATAAGAATGTCATAGGGACAAAATGGATCTTCAAAAACAAGTTGGATGAAAATGGGGAAGTGATTAGAAACAAGACCAGACTTGTTTGTAAAGGGTACGCTCAACAAGAAGGAATATACTTTGAAGAAACTTTTGCTCCCGTTGCTAGAGTAGAGACCATCAGAATGTTCCTTGCTCTCGCTAGCTTTCAGAAGTTCAAAGTATTTCAAATGGACATGAAATCATCCTTTCTGAATGGAGACATAGAAGAAGAAGTGTACATTGAGCAGCCAGATGGATTCATCCTTGGTAATGATCCAAATCTTGTATGCAGACTAAAGAAGGCTCTCTATGGTCTCAAACAGGCTCCAAGGGCTTGGTACTATCATCTAGACAAATACCTTCATCAACAAGGTTTCTCAAAAGGATCAGCAGATAACAATCTTTATATAAAAATTGAAAATAACAAATTGCTAATACTTGTTGTGTATGTTGATGATATCATCTTTGGCAGCAATGAAGAAGCCATGAGTCAGAACTTTGCTTTGGTAATGCAGAGATAATTTGAAATGTCCTTGCTTGGAGAACTGACATATTTTCTTGGATTACAGATCCAACAAAACGAAGGCGGTATCTTTTTATCTCAAACCAAGTACCTCAAGCAGATTTTGAAGAAGTATGGCATGGAAGATTCGAAACCTGTATGTACCCCTATGGTTACAGGATGCAGTCTCAGTGCAAATGATGAATCAACAACAGTGCATCAACCAACCTATAGATCCATGATTTGAAGTCTTCTCTATTTAACAGGCACCCGACCAGACATCATGCATGCAGTGGGAATGGTTGGAAGATTTTAGGCAAATCCTAAGGAAACTCATCTTCAGGCAGTAAAGAGAATTTTCAAGTATCTTCAAGGAACTCAAAACTATGGCCTATGGTATCCTAGAGATGCAGATCTCACTCTTGATGCTTATATAGATGCAGATTAAGCTGGAAGCATGGATGACAGAAAAAGCACTAGTGGTGGTGCATTCTTTATGGGTTCCAGATTAGTATCTTGGTTCATCAAGAAACAAAGTTCTATTGCCTTATCTACAGCTGCAACAGAATATGTGGCTGCTGCATCTTGTTGCAACCAACTCCTTTGGATGATGCAAACCTTGCAGGATTATTAAATCACATGTACTCCACCTATCTCCATCTTATGTGATAATACAAGTGCAATCAGCATTTCAAAGAATTTAGTCATGCATTCGAAGACCAAGCACATACCTATCAAATATCATTTTCTTCGGGAACCAGTGCTGGAACAAAATTCAAGTTGGAGTATGTTCCCTCTAAGGAACAAGTTGCTAATATACTCACCAAACCACTGCCCAGGGAAACATTTGAATACCTTAGACAAAAGCTGGGAGTAGTTGATGCTTCATCCTGCTATTGAAAATTTTATGTTTCAAAGAAAAGTTATTGTACGCGAGTTGGATGAGGAGGATCCGCGTACATACGCTGGCTTATGCAGATACAGTCACATATATGGAGGTTTAAAGGATACCAGTAGGGATAGACTTTGGTTGAAGATAGTCTGATATGGGTTTGACAGAGACCATCTGGCATAGGTTCAGGGGGAGCAGATAATCTTCTAATGGTGCATTGTTGGCATTACCTTAGAAGCTTTTTGTTCAAGTTCACAACTGTTGTTGGTTTCAGGTGGAACTCATGTAGAGGAAGAACAAAAAGAGAACATGGTTGCTGATCTGAATAATGATTGACATATGCTGCTGATAGTAGTTATTGATGACTTTCATAGTCTTGCTCTATATATTTCGTCTCTATGTCATGTATATCTTCTTTTTATCAAGGTCATGTAACGGCCTATTTTGGTTTCCCCACTATGCCTGGGATGAATGATGTAATGTAATTGGTTGTCTCTGATGTATCCCCACTTGGTTGGATGGATGATCCCCACTTGGTTGGGTGATGGATGTATGTATATAGTCTTTTTGTGATAAGAAGGTCATTTATGATGTGTAAGTCATGGTTCTTTTTAAAGAACATCTTTTTGCAGATCTTGCCTACAGTTAGGGGGAGCATGTTCAGCACAAAAGAGCAGAGATTTCAACATGTACTCAGAGGGAGCACAACCCTTTTCCCTTGATGACAAAGGGGGACAATGACTTTTAGGATCTTGGGGTTGCCATCAAGTCCAAAGGGGGAGATTGTTGGCATTATTGCACAGGTTTGGCGCCATGGCACAGGGTTGTCCTTGATGGCAACTCACTCTGATGACAGATCACATTTCAGGCTCTTAGAATGAAGGACATCATATATACGTAGGCTCACCTTAATGAAGCCGCGTATACATGTGGGTTAGACATTACCAAGTCGTGTATGCATATGCACGCACATTCATGCACGGAAAGGTGCGTACATGTGGGAGAACTTATTTTTGGTCTGTGGTATTTAGTCCTTTGTACTTGAACCTATGGTTTTAGACCATGGTATCTCATCAGAAGTGATGATCCCTAGTATTGGGTCCATGGTATTGTGAAATGCAAAACTATAAAAGAGGAAGAAGATCATGGGGCAAAGATGATTGGAATGAATGAATATCTGATATCGTGATAGATCTGGAATATTGGTGATTGGGTTATGGTGCAGATCTAGATCTGAATGAAGGAGGAACCTAAGCGCAAGAAAAAGGATAGGTTCTCTTAATGGGTCAAAATCTTAAGAATTGAATAGTGGTACCTCTATATGATTTTGATTTGTGATATGTGGCGCACGCTTGATCTATAAATCTGATAATCTTGGTTAACTAATATCTGAATGTTTAAAAGAATGAATTACCCTTTATAGATCTGTACGTAGGTTCAGTGAAGCAAAGGCATGTATACACGTAGTTTCTGCAAATGAAAAGGGCGTATACGCAGGTTGATCTTAGCACAGAAGCGTATACACGCAGTTTCTATAAGTCAAAAGTGCGTATACGCAGGTTGATCTTAACACAGAAGCGTATACACGCAGTTTCTATAAGGCAAAAGGGTGTATACGTAGGTTGATCTTTATATTGAAGCGTATGCACGTAGGTTTATGAATATTGAAGTAGCACACGTCTCTTAATTTATGTTCTAGCTGCTTCTGTTGATTTTTGCAGTGATCTGGTTTCAGAATTGGTGTGTGATTACTGTTACTATGATCTGGGTACAATTGTCAGAGAAGTATTTATTTTGATTCAGTTTTGATTGGTGAAAAGGTGATTGGTTGATGTAGAAATTCTTGATGTTTGATTGATGTTATTTGGATCTAGTCTGAAAGTATATGAAACGTGGTCCCTGGAAGAAAGAGAAGGTTGTAGCCTTCTGCAGGTAGCAGCTTGTGTACTAGTATCTCAACTAGTACAAGAACTAAGGGGGTTGAAGCTCCCTTCCAAGAGAAGCTGGAAAACGAGAGAGGGTTGTAGCTCTCTGCAAGTAGTAGCCTGCGTACTGGTAAAGGTCTGCACCAGTACAGAATCATTGTAAAAAGAGGTTTCTAATTAAAAGAAGATAGAGATGAATTGCAGCAGGTGGTTTTCACCCACATTGGGTTTCCACCTTATATCTTGTTTTCTTGTGAGTGGTTGTCTTCTGCTCTGTTTTTATGTTGCATAAATTAATGAACAACATCTGTAGAATAAAGTAAATTATAAATCTGCATAGTATATGTGGTTTTCCTTATCTGTAGTTGCGTATATACGCGGGTTCATCTAACTGAAGTAGCGTATATGTTTTGAGTTTGAAAAAGAAAATAATTGACTAGTTAATACTGATTCATCCCCCCTCTCAATATTATTTCCAACAACATTTATTGCCAGTGACATATTTAATGGTCCTCAAATTCCTCCACCGGTTCCCCAAGAAGTAGAAAGGCCTTCCAGTAGTCCCAAAGTAAAGAAAAGTAAGAAGGCTAAAGAGACTACAGTTGTTGAGAAGCCAGAAGACTACAAAACATATCAGAGAGGGGCTAGAAAGTTATTTGTAGTGGATAGGCAAGTGTTTACTCCGCTTGATGTGGAAGGGGCCTTGCCTTCTTCATCAGCTCATAGGAAAATGCTTGCTCCACAAACCGTGGAAGGGGCTTTGCCTTCTTCATCAACACAACATGTACAACAGGTGCAACAGGTGCATAAAGGGAAAGAAAAGATGTTGGAGGAAAGCCTAAATGACGAAGAGGAAATGGAATTTGATTTGATGGAACGTGATGGACCATAAAAGCCATGCATTCATCATGGCATTGAGATATTCGACTTGGAGGCTCAAGGGGAGGCAACAAATGAAAATATAACCATAAGGGAAAAAGATGCACAAATACAAGCACTGATGGACAGCTTGGTGAGAGCTAAGTATGTCATTTCATACCTTGAGTAAGAGAACAAATAGATAAGTGACAAATAAGTCCTCATGGAGCTAGAACTTCTCAAAGCAAGGATACAAGGTGATAAAGGAAAGTTAGTAATGCAAGAAGAAGAAACCCCAACCACCTTGACTACAAAACAATGTGTTGAGAAGGAGATTGAGGAGGATAGAGAAAATTGGCTTGACAGGGTCAATTTGCATTTGGAGAAGCCACTACAAAAGGCCAATAGGGACAATTGAATCATTAGGCGCATGGCTCACCATAACTGATCCCAGAACAAGATTTGCAACATAAGGCTCAAGCAAATGAAGACAAGGCCGAAACAAGCACTCAAAGGCAAAAAGGAGGGTGATAGGCTTAGGTTTCTTGTTGAAGCTTTCTTGGATAACCCAGACACTTGATGGTGGTGTTCTCCACAATTTGGAGTAAGTTTTGAAGAATTTTTTCTTTTTAAAGAATTTTGCAAGTTTTGACTTAGTAAAATTGACTCTATGTGCCACACCACTGGCACGATGCTTTTCCTAGGGACATCTAAAGAGTAAATGGTTAGCATTTTTGGATTCACAATGATGAGTACATGCACCTTGTTCATTTTCTAAGCTTTTGGAGCACTATTGGTCAACCAAAAGGTCAAAAAACACTCAAAAAATGACCTTACTACCTTCTTTTTGAGCCATAGAAGAAGTCTTGGGAGAATCATTTTTTATGTGGTCAAATAAACTAAAAATAGGAAAATAAAGGAAGATTTTGAATGTAGATAGGATAGGTTGTCCAATGAGCTACCGTGAACTCAATTTGGACACTAGGAAGACCTCCAAAATGGTCCTGCAAAAAGCATTGCACATAGAGCTTTGGCGCTGCGCAAAGGGCAATTTTATCTTGAAATTTTAACTTCACTGTGCCATGACTGTAATTTTGAGTTTCTTCTCATGGATGATTTTTTATTGATGTAAATGGTAACTAGGCATGTAAATATGATGGATAATAGTTACTAGAAGGTATATTCATTAGATCAAAAGTTATCTTAAGGACAAGTGAATTACTTTCCTCCTTTTTAGAGGTAAGTTGTCAGTTTGCCTAGATTCTAGTTTCTTGTTCAATTTTTTATGGACTAGTTCCTCATCCTAGGGATTCGACCCCTGAGGATGGAAGGAGGTTGAATCAATGTCTATATATTCTTATTCTTTTTCATTGTAAAGGTTCAGACTCAGTTGGATGCTTATGCTTTGAGTAGACATCATTTCGTATCAATTTTTAGCAAGAGATTAATGAAAATTTGCAGCTATTTCTTTGGGATCCATGTGGTATGTTGTTCATTTAATTTTTCTACAATGTGATCATAAGTTAAAATGTTTTTTGTACTTCATCAATCATTTCATTGATTTTAAGTGGATGTTTCAAGTTGATAGGCAAAACCCATAATATTTATGCTCTGTTTTGGGAAAATATTCACAGTCTATGTTTTCTTCAGTTTAGGAAGAATCCATGTTGCTTAGATTCTCTTTCTATCTCCTCACATGTCTTGAATCACCTCACCCATCAAGCCCTAGAGTGATGATCCTTGTGCCTACCTTGCCCCATCGAACACCCTGTAATTTTGACCTAATTTCCTTGCCCTAACTGTTTGGCTCCTCCTGATCCAGCAAAACCCTTCAAAATCACATCAAACCTTCTGCTACTATACCTAGTCTAATATCATTTTCTATATCTTGTCAATTTGGCTGAGATCCTTATGGAGAGAGCCCTCTCCTGGCATTTTAGGGCTAGCTACTGGGCTAAGTGTGATTTGTGGTTACCCTGGCATTACCTTCCTTTAGCCTGAGGTTTAATCCAGGTGTTAACAATTTGTTTGATGCATGAAAAGATATGTTGTTGTGCTCCAAAAGATCTATATGAATTTTATGAATGTGGATTGAGGATCTTCCTACTAAGGAAAAAGAAAGTTGACTTTGATGAGATCAAGGGGATGAGTTCTATAGAACAATATGATGTTGTTGACGATTCATGCTTAGTCACAAGCTGACGATATAACATTACTTCTTAATAATGTTCATGGTGCTCCTATGAGATGCTTATGGTACAAATCCTATATGATATATAATTATTTCTGAAGACTATCTTCATCTTACTACCTCACTATTGATGTATTTGGTCTTGGTTATAAATGTCATATATTTGATTTGATGTAAAGGTCATGTAAATACCTGATGTAATCATTGTAGAAATCATTCATGTATGGACTATTGTGGTCAACTCATGTAATCCCATAATTTTGGGCATGTGATGTAATGTTGAGTCACATATTTAACCCCACTATGTTAGGTGATCAATGCAAGCATGAGTAATTGGTGATAGGAAAGGTCATGTATAGTTAATTCATAGAGTCATCTACTTCTTTATATATCTTTAGAAAATTCATCATGTTCTTAGGCGGAGCATGGTCAGTATTCAGTGGTCACACTCAAGATATAAAATCTACAACACTCATATCAACAAAGGGTAAGAAGTCTTCATTCAACATTAGTCAACCCTTTTCCCTTGATGTTAAAGAGGGAGACAAGCTTGGTGTTTGGAGAATGCTTGGTATATACACAAATGTGTTTACAGGTATTAACTGGTGGTGGTGACAAAACACTAAAGTCGTTTCCATCATGTCCAGAGGAGGATATTGTTGGCATTATGTAACATTTGTTGTCCTTTATGGAAATCTACTTAATGAAGATGTTAACATGATGGGAGTAGGATGAGTACAAATGTGACAAAGATATTAGGAAAAGAAATATCGGTACAAAAATAGAGGAATGATAAAGGTAAATTTTGAGGAAGTATACACATGTTATGGGAAGCAAAGCCACGTACATATGCAGGTATGTTGAAAAAAAGTCATGTACAATTTATGCACCATGGTATTCTAAATACACTTGGTCTTTTCCATGGTATTAGCCCATAGTAATGAGTGTGGAAATAGATATTTGATCCCATCCAGGAATACCATTAACATAACTAAGGGCTAAGATATATAAGGATATGGAGATCAAAGTGCTATTTGTGCATGATTTGGGTTATGGATGAATTTTTTGATTTGAAATAAGTGTGCGCCCGAGAATGTGATGATGGATTAAATCTTATATATTTGAAATGGATGCATATTTAATAATTTATTTAAGGGTTACTAGATTTGTGATGATGATGTTACGATGTATGTATTTTATAGTATATGTTGAGATTTAGGTTTAGTTGATGCTTCATTGTGTAGCGAAGGTATGTGTCAATAATTACATATATTTATGTAGGTTTGTTTTAGAAAAGGCACGTACATACATGGAAGTGTTTTGTAAGGGTCACATTCATATGTTATGATTTTGCTGAATGTTATGTCTCATCCACTTGATCAGTCTAGTTGTGTTTTCTACTATCTATCAATGAAGTATTTCATGATGATATGGGTTTAACATTGATGGTTGATATTGAATGATTTGTGGAATGATTATTTGAGTAGTAATGATGAAGTTATTTGTATGTGGTTCAAAGATCTGTGATTGGTTTTGTAAGTGATTGAGTGAGTATTTCAGTATGATAGTGATTCAATTTCATGGTTCAGTGTTTTAAGATATATATGCAGGTATGCTTCATGGAAAGTGCATATATATGTGCATATTCTTAAGAACAATAGTGTATATATTTTGATATATGGTTGATCACAGTTTGCAGTGACATAATCTAGTTTCTATGATGAACAATATGTGGATTTGTATTATGGTGAATGGATTTACAATGATCTAACTAATTTTCTTTTTTGAGATTGATTTGGGTCTCATTTGGTAAAGTGATTAATTGATTTGATATGATGATTGGTTTTATTTTCATTATTTGATATTGAGCATAATTGATGGTAGTGGGTCCAGTCTAAAAATTTGATGAAATGTGGCCTATATATTTGATGTTTTTGGTTCAGGTGGATCAAGTATGAAAATTATGAAATGTGGTTCATGAACATGTTGAGGGTTGGAGCCTTCAGTAAGGAATTCAAATCTTCCTTCCAATGGTAGTTGGTAAATTTGATCGGGGGGTTGGATCTCCCTTTCAATGCCTGTCAGTAAACAAGATTAGGCAGTTGGAGCTCCCTTCCATTGGGTGTTGGAGAATGAGAGAAGGTTGTAGCCTTCTGTAGATGGTTCCTGCATGTTGGTATGAGTCTGCACCAGTACAAGATTGTAAGAAGTATTTCTTTACAATAAAAAGAAGACAAAGACGATAGTGGTGGTGGATTTCCCCCACATTGGGTTTCCACCTAAAAATCTTGGTGTTCATGAGTGTTGAGGTGTTTCTTATGTGTGATGGTTTATTCTATTCTTACTACACATTATTATTGTTTAATAATTCCTATTGAAGAAATGATATAGTGGTTCAAGTTAAACAGATGATGAATTAACTAAAATTTAAATTAATAGGATATACACTAGCTGTTTTCATAAGAGTCGCGTACATACACAGGTTTACTTCAGTATAGTTGCATACAGAAATATGAATATGAAAAGAAAATTTTAAGTGAGTTTTAAAATATTGATTC